>LPNX010118476.1:66371-88290 GCA_001517045.1 Pseudotsuga menziesii
ATCAATTAGAATCGGGAGTTATTACCAACAGTCATCATTTACAACTTAGCATAAAATTTAATATATTGTCTTGAAATAAAATCAAATATGATAATATATTTTTTTACAAAATTGGGGTATGTGACATACACACCCCCTTAGAATATAACATCGTCCTCGATGTTATTTATTCTTCATCCTCAGAATTCCCCTGGAACAGAATTGGATATGCATCTCGCATTTAACTTTCCAATTCGCAGGTGGCTTCCTCTGGACTAAGGTTCTTCCATTGCACCTTCACCTATACAATGGTGCGGTTCTCAAGTGTAATCTCCCTCCTTCCGAGGATACAATCTGGTTCCACCAGAAAATCTCCTTCTGGTTCCACCTGTACATCATTCCAGTTGACAACATGAGTAGCATCATGAACATATTTCTTTAGAACGGAAATGTGAAAAACATTATGTACTCTTAAATTAGGTGGTAATGCTAATTGATAAGTTGCTTGTCCAATCCTAGATAGAATTTCAAATGGGCCACAGTAACGAGGTGCCAATTTTGCAGAACTCCCCAATCTCAAAGAGATCTGTTCGGGCCTGACCTTGATGAACACATGTTCACCTACCTGAAACTCCTTTGGAGTTCCTTTTAAGTCTTCTTGACTTTTCTATTGATCCTGTGCCACTTTCAGATTTCCCTGCACTTCTTTTACAATTTCTTCCATTTCTTTTAACAATTCTGGACCTAATACCAATCTATCTACTAGATTACTCCAAGAGATAGGAGTATTACATTTTCTTCCATATAAAATTTCAAAAGGACTAAATCAGGCTGATGTCTAATAATTATTATTATAAGCAAATTCTACCAGATGTATATAGTCCTCCCATTTACCAGGCTGGTCTTTCACATACATTCTTAATAGATCTTCTAATACTTGTTTTACCCTTTCAGTTTGTCCATCTATTTGAGGATGGAAAGAAGTACCAAAATTTAGTGTGGTGTTTAACCCTTTAAACAAAGACTTCCAAAAGTTTCGTGTAAAATTAGGATCTCTATCTGAGATTATGACTTTTGGTACTCCATGTAATCGAAAAATCTGTTTTAGAAAAATATCAGCTATGTTTGCAACTTTATAAGTAGTTTTAACATGTATAAAGTGAGCTTCTTTTCTTAAATTATCAACTACTACCATGATAGAATCATTCTGATTTTTATTTTTAGGTAGCCTAGTAATAAAATCTAGACTAATTATCTCCCATTTCTAGCTAGGAATGGGTAATGGCTGAAGCAAACTAGCTGGGTGTTGATGTTCAGTTTTTACTTGTTGACATTCAAAACACCTAGCAATATATTTTGCTACTTCAATTTTCATATTTCGACAGAAATACTATTTTCTTAACATAGTTGTATTCTTTTGATAACCTGGATGACCTAAATATGGTGTTTTATGAATTTCATCCAGAATTAACAGCTTAACTTTAGGTACATTAGGTACATACATTCTATCTTTATACAGTAAAAAAAAAAATTTCATTTAAATTGTAACATTTAATTAATTTTTCTGTTGGATTTTCTTTATCTTTATCTTGCAAATTCTGGTAAATTTCATCTTATTCTATTTCTTCTTTAAGCTGTTCATCTAAGTCTGAAACATAGGTGCTAATAGCTACTGCAAAATTCAACCTTGCATTCCTACTTAATGCATCAACAACTTTATTTTCTTTACCTTTTATATGTTGAATTTCAAAATCATACTCGCTTAAGAAAGCTAACCACCTAGCTTGTGTGGCATTTAAATTTGGCTGATCTATAAGATCCTTCAACCCTTTGTTGTTAGTCATTAAAACAAATTTTATGCCAATTAGGTGATGTCGCCACATATTTAAGGCATGTAATACAACTGCTAATTCCAGATCATATGTTGCATAATTCTTTTCATGAACTTTTAACTTTCTAGACCCATAGGCGATAACATGCCCTTCTTGAGTCAGAACACCACCTAAGCCATCATTGCAGGCATCAATGCACACTACAAATTATTTAGTAGGATCTGCTATTCTCAAACTTCTTTCCCTTCTTCTGCAAGGAAGTTATTGGATTTTCTATCCTCAAAAAACCTTCAATGAACGTCTGGTAGTAACCGGTAATGCCCATGGAAGATCAAACATCCGTCACATCCTTAGGAACCGGCCAATCTTCGATTGCCCTTATCTTTTTAAGATCTACGAAATTTTATTCCTTGGTCACTACGTGACCTAAATACTGAATCTTATCCTTGAATAAATCACATTTACTAAACTTTAACGAAGAGTTGATGTTCTCGCAACTCTTGCAAAACAATTTTTAGATGTTCTTTATGTTCTTCTTCAGTTTTTTAATAGATTAGAATGTCATCGATAAACACGACCACAAGATTATCTATATACTTATGCATCATGTTGTTTATTAACTACATGAAAATAGCTGGGGCATTAGTAATCCTGAATGGAATTACACCAAGTTCGTAATGACCATATCTTGTTCTAAAAGCTGTTTTAAAGATGTCTTCATCTTTAATCCTTATTTGATGATATCCAGACCTTAAATCTATTTTTGAAAACACTATGGCTCCACGTAGTTGATCAAACATATAATCTATGCAGGGTAACGGATATTGATTTTTGATGGTCATCTTGTTTAACTGATGGTAATCTATGCAAAGTCGCATAGTTCCATCCATCTTCTTGACGAAGATGACAGGTGCCCCCCAGGGAGACACACTTGGTCGAATATAATTTTTATCAATTAATTATTTTAATTGAGATTTTAATTCATTAAGTTTGAGTATGTTCATTCGATAAGGGGCCTTTGAGCTAGGTACTTCACTCGGTACCAGTTCAATGGTGAAATCCAATTCTCTTTTCGGAGGTAATCCTAGAATTTCTTCACGGAATACATCAACATATTCTTTTAAGACTGGTATGTCTTCCACTTTTAAATTATCTATTTTAAGTATACTTTCCTCATTAGTAATTGTTACTGCATAAGATTTACATCCCTTTCTAACAACTCTCTTAAGCTGTAGGGAAGAAATCTACCTTATGGTGGTTTTTCTAGGTATTTCTTTAACATTTACTTTTTTTTCATCACCATTTAAGCATGTGAAAGTTTTATTATAACCTTTTGGAATTACTCAATGTTGTTCTAACCAATCCATATCAATCAGGAAATCATAAGAACCAAGAGGAAAAACATTAAGCTTGACAACAGTTTCAAAATTATCGATAACTATTGCACATTCTTTAACAAAACAAGTTACCCTTCTTTTAGCACCAGTGGCTAACTGAACTAGCCATGAATTCTCAAAATTTTCAACAGATAAATTACATTTTTCTACTATTTGAGGTGCAATATAACTGAGAATAGCTCCTGAATAAATCAAAATAGTTACAGGGATCTAATTTATCATACCTTCTACTTCCAACATGGAAGTCTGATATTCAGCTTGTCGATTCTCGAAAGCTACGTTAATTCTAGGCATGGTCCTCGCTAGTTCCCCAACGGTCATCTCCTCATGTACGTTATGTATGTTATTACCTGTCTTCTTCCGGTTTGGACAGACTGAAGCATAGTGTGGAACATTACACTCCCAGGACTTGATAGGCTCTTTGCGCTCAAAGCTCTTGGTAAAATTTCCATGATTATTTGCAAATTCCTTACCTTTAGAATTATTCTAGTTGTTGGGTGTATTGTTCTTATCTCCTTGAAATTTCTTGTTATTAAAATAATTTTTGGGCCTATTGTTCTTAGAATTTCTATTAGGCACAAAACCCTTCTTCTTTTGTTCAAACTGATTATTATTTTTCTTAGCTTTCCAGTTGGCCAAGCTTTCTTTCTTTCGATTCTGCTCAAAACAGAAGTTAGCTTTTCTCATAGCTTCTTCCAAGGTCTTTGGGTTATCATATTCAATTCTATCTTTAATATGATAAGGTAAACAACTGAGGAATCGTTGTACCTTTGGTTCATCATCTACAAGGTATGGTACATACCTAAGTAGACTTAAGAACTTGCTGTTTAGATCCTTCATTGTCATTGATCCTAACTTCAACTCATAAAATTCCTTTTCTCTTTCCTCATAATATTGCAGACAGAAATTTCTTTTTGAAATACCTTTTAAAGGTACTCCAGTTTACATTTTTCTCTTTTATTCCCTTAACTCTTTTCAAGTCCTGCCACCAAATGTTAGCCTTTCCTAAGAGGTTATATATATCCATTCTAGCCTTTAACTGGTTAGAATAGTTATATATTTGGAAGCACTTCTTCATTCGAGATCACCAGGATTCAGCTTCCTCCCCCTTCTCAGTCTCTCCAATAAAGGTTGGTGGTTTTGTCTTTTTGAATTCTCCAGAAATCTCGTCATAAGGTTTGTATTTCGTTTTTTTAGTGTACTGATTATCATCACTACTGTCATTGGTAGTATGATAGTTTCGTTGTTCACCAAACACTTCAGAAGATGAACTACTTTCAGTTTTAGTATGTATCATCTTTTTAGATTTATGTTGATGACTTGTATTTCTAATTTGGTTCTTCTACCCCTATCCTTAGTTTGAAACTTCTCAGTTAGGATCTGATTAAGCTCTTCTTGAGCCCTAAGAATCCTTTCATTTTCTCACTTTACAGATTCCATTTCAGTTTTTAGGTCCCTTATAGTTTGTAGAAATTTTGAGGAATTGGTAGTTCAATCCTCTTGTATAGGATCTCTTGGTAGATTTCCTGTTTTAGTAACTGGAGACTCCTCCTCTGCATACTCTTCCAGCCTTTCCATACCTTCCTATTAAACTTCAAAAAACAATTCTCTATTTTAATAACATTTAAAATAAAATACATCAGCAAAATAATTTAGTTTACTGTTTCATGAAAGATAGTTGGGATTGATCAACACCTAGTGTTTGAACCTTGTGCTCTGATACCACATGTCAAAATGCCAAATTGTCACAAAAATTTAAAATTTTGAAATAACATAAAATGCTGAGACTGTTGTTTCTTAACAGTTAACGGTTAGCCAAAAGAGAAATAGTTAATAGATTAAATTTGCATAAACTAAATTATGTTAACTTAGCAGTTTTCTTATTAACACAATCTTAATTTTATCTTGTGCATTAATTCTATATTTGGTTTACTGATGAGTTCTATTTGTGACAGTAGGTCGAATCTAACTTTGAATTTTGGGGCTTACTTAGCATTTATGCTAACGCAGATGGATTATTTGTTCTTACAGGTTTATAGGTATAAATGACCGAGTATTGTCTTTAAATTCATAAATCATCCTTCAATATTTCTATTTGTAATTAATAAGCTTAGATTATAAGCTGCGGTAATCCAACCTACTTCTGTAAGGTAACACAGTTTGTTTTCTTCTATTGCTATAGTAAACGAAGTTCAGATGATTGTATTTCTTCCTGTAGAGTATGTAGCGATAGTACTACTTCCTTTGGTTCTGAGTAGTTTATTTTATCTACTTGATATTCTTTATTTTCAAAAAAGCATACCCTAGCAATTCTTTATTACATTTATTGTATTTGGTTCTATCTAACAAACAACTTCTAGGGTTGGTGTTTTTCTTATCGAGCCAATTATTTCATCTTATGTTAACCTTAGTAATTTGGTAAGAATGTAAAACTATACTCCAAGTAATGAGAAACTGCCACAACATATAAGATAAGATCTTATGGATTTGTATTAAGTAAAAGAGTGCATAACTGCCATTTCACTTTGCCATTACATAGTTTGTTATCAAATATTGGCTAGTTTCTAAGATTTAAAAAAATGTGCATAACTATTTGTTTATCAACATAAAAGGGTTTTATTAGTGTTACATTTTCATAATACTTATGGTCCTACCCAAACGACAATATGCAAATTACTCAAGTTGAAAGCTGTGTAATCATTTACACCACCATGAAAGAAACTGAAACTAAAAGATAGTTATTCTTACACCATTCATTAAAATATTTATAAGTCAATTACTTCATAATTTATCATGAAATACTATAAGTAACAACTTAGTTATTACACCCTATTTCACAATGATGATATTACTATAAGCTTTGATGGTTTGTAACTAATTCAAAAAGGGTTAATACCTATATAGGGATTATGATTATTACTATGATAAATGTTTATATATATTTGTAACGTCTCCCCATGATACTCATTAGTATAACTTACTATGTGAAAACAAACATAATCCTCACTACATTTTTACTATCGATATCTCATAACATTGGTTATTGATGAATTATATAATGTATTTCTTTTGGGTTATGAGGATAAGGTTTATGTTATGTATGAATTCAAGATTATAATAACGTTGCAAACCCTCACCAATAACGAGCTATGCACCAAGCATTTAAATGATTATAGTATGATTGAAACGCATGCAAACTATAATGATGTTTTGATGAAATCATTGGGTGAATAAATTGATTTTTATGGAATGCAGGTGACTATGGAAAGTCAACCCACTACACGATGATAATGTTGCGACCACGTGGAAGTTTATTGGCCATGCACTAGTTGTATACATAGTTTTTAACCCTAACCCTTGGCTCATTCGATCTCCGTCATTTCTGTTGGCCCTATGGGCTGCTCCAGATGCTCCCATGGTGGCCGTAAGTGGAAAGTAGTTTCAGAGGATCCCTCACTGGTGTTTGTCATGTCTTACTCCCTTGAGTTGGGTTCTATCATTTTCCTTCACTGTAATTTCTTTCTTTTGGTCAGAGTTCACTGCTTCTCCTTGCACATGGCTTACGGTCTGTCTGTCTCTTCTTTTTCTATCCCTCTATCGTGGTCTGTCCTTGGTGAAAGCTAGATCTTATTGTATTTTATGGAGTAGCTCCTTCGTCTTAGGGTTCTGTATTTTAGTTTACCTATTTGAATGTTAGTGATAGTTCAAATCCATGCTTGTAGACTCCTTGCAGCCATTGCTTAGGCTTACCGACACCTCTGTTGATAGTTGTGAAAATAACAGAGTCCCGTCATCTCTATCCTCAACGAGAATGAGGGTTTCGCTCTTTTTAGCATTGGTCATGGTGTTATTGTTCCTCTGGGGCTCCATTGCTTTCACTTTTAGTTAAGGTGAGTAAAAATATAATTAAGAGCTATTTGTTGTTTATTGTTCTTTTATGAATAAGGGTTTCTGATTTTCAAATAACTTGGGTTCTTTATAATGCAGGTTGGCTCCTCTCCAAGTTGGACCATCATGCTGTGTAATGGATCCACGATTTTTTCACGGTAAGATTTGGTTTTGAATCTGGATTCTCCTACTTGTACAGACTCTTACAGTTGGAAAAAGTCTCGGCCGTGTTGCACCCAGTATTGGGTTGTTGTCCTTCGTTTTTTTATAGTTTTTGGTTTTGGTTAAAACCCTTGCATGTCGCAAGGTGACTTCGGCTTTAAACTTAAATTTGTGAAGCTCTCCTCTCGTATTAGTGAATAAATTATAGTTTGTAATCATTTGATAATACTTGTGTATACTCCATATCTTAATATGGCTGCTCGACTTCTAGCTGAGGTTTTGTATTCTGTTAATTTTTTTGACTTACATTCAGTATTCGGCCTTGTTGATATAATGTAAATATCTTTATGACAGTCTGTCTTGAGCTTAAATTAATTCTCCTTTATGTATATGTATTTTTATCTCTGTGTAAATAAATTAAATTTTTCTTGAAATGTTTATATCAAAAGAATAAGTATACTTCTTATCCTAGGTTACTACTGTAATGGATTTGCATATATAAGAATAATGGTAGTTTATGCTCAGAAATACGAGCTAGGGTTTTTACCCTATTTAACATTTAAGATGATAATTTCTGTATTGTTATTTAATTATGTTTGATTACTGTCTAAATAATTTAAGATTATTTTAGTGGCTCGAGGAAGTCCAGGTTAGGGTTTATGGAAATAATCTTTGTTTCTTTCTTTAAATATTCCTTCAGTTTGTTAAAAGAATTTTTTATTTATAAACTATATTGTTTATGTTAATAATATTATCTACGAATATTATATTTTTTTAAGTTTGTATTTGCAGATACACTTTATTAATAAAGACTGAGACCATTCTATAATAGTTTAGTTTATTCAGTAGGATTATTTCTGTAAGCTTGCTATAAAGTGAAATGATGATTTTCAACCCTATCATTACTCCTTTACATATATAATTTGTCTGTAAAAGTTAGAGGACAGTTCCTCGTTAATAATATTGAAAAAATAGGTTACTAATGTATCGTAGTTGTATTGATTCTAAATAAAAGAATACTGTGAGAGATCAATAAGTTCTTTATTAAGATATTCCTTATCTTGAATTAATTTATCTTTAGAATTTAATTAGGTTACCAAACCCTACTTAGGGTTTGAATAGTTGCAGGTTAAGTTAGCTTTTAATATTAGTAAAAGATATAAACTAACAAAACCATACGTAAACCCTTACTTAACAAAAATAAGTAAGCATTATATCTAAGATGTTTCTATTTCCTCCATTTTAGGTTAGAAGTATAGTTTGTAAAAGAAAGTACTATGTAAAAGAATAACTTACCTACTTGAACACATTGCTCTGAGTAAAATATTATGGCTATTTCTTTTCTAGCATTCTTATTACCATAGTCTGGTTTAAACAATAAACTTAACTAGGAAAATTAATATTCTTTTTAGGAAACAACTATCTACAGAATGAAATGATTCCAATGCTCTGAAAAACATAAATAACTCTATTAATTTCAGATTTATTTTCTATCCTTTATCTATTTTAAACTATACTGCCTATTCTAGAGTACAGTCTGGTCCATTCCAAACATGGAAAAACACAAGCAGGATTATTTTTCATCAAATACAGATTCAGCATTTCAATTAATAAAGTATTATAATCTCTATCAATTCACTACTAAACATATAAGCACTCCCTAATCATTCAATTTCTCATAGAAAATTTAAAACACAAAAAAAAAGAATGTAGAACCTGTTTTAAGTTGGACAATCCTCCCTACCAACTCCTGGAGAGTGCTCAAACAGTGACTTCTCAGGACCCCCGAGCCTGTTCCTGGTCTCCTTGGCTAAGAACTGGTGGAGCATTCAACAAGATACTAGTCCAATGACAGAGTACTAACTCTGCACTCAGCAGTAAGATCCTTCAGCTGAAAAGTTGTACTAGATCAGTTTCTACAGTTTACCCCTCAAACACATTCCACAAATTCCTTTCCCAATGAAATCCTCTGAAGTACATTCACTTGAATGGTTCTCTTCTTGGAATGAGCAGCCTCATCCCTCTTCAATGGGTATTTTTATTAAGATTGCCTAGGTATTTTTGGGTTAATTGTCATTAATTGAGCCACCTGCTCTGATCCCACTTTCTTAGGGGATCATGACCCCAAATGTAGAGCGGTTGCCACATGCAACCTTGGAAGTGTTTGAGGATGCTGCCACTTGTCTATTTTCTCTCCACCCAGTCTCCTCCACCAACTTGACCAGTAAACACTCTTTTAACAACTCTCCCAAGTTGTTGTCTACACTTTTATTTATTTATAATTAAAATATTCATAATTACATTCACACCCTTGACTCTGCTGAGTCATCATTTACAACTTAGCAAAAAATTTAACATATTGTCTTGAAATAAAATCAAATATGATAATATATTTTTTTACAAAATTGGGGCATGTGACATCTCCAATCTCTTAAAATTCTAGAACCTGAGGCTAACACTTTGATATATAATCTAGAAATTTTTTCAGTTGAGGATACTTTTGTAGTACATATTGACTAGAGTGGTTGATATCTGTGTTAATTTTTTATTATGTGGAGATAAACCCTTACGGTCCATCTCCCTTTTATATATAATTGTCTCAGTGGCTCAAATAATACCAATAAATCG
Organism: Pseudotsuga menziesii; assembly: GCA_001517045.1. Classification (NCBI taxonomy): domain Eukaryota; kingdom Viridiplantae; phylum Streptophyta; class Pinopsida; order Pinales; family Pinaceae; genus Pseudotsuga; species Pseudotsuga menziesii. The sequence goes on from LPNX010118476.1 coordinate 76,258, forward strand.
ACTTGGACCATGATCAAGACTATACAAAATTGTAGTCCACATGAGAGCACAAAATCTTGCTTCACTTCCTAACATTTATGAATTATTTAATAGAAGTTATTTGAAGCATTTAGAGACTAACTAATTACAATATTTGTATGTTGTAGATAATTAACAACTCATTGCACTATAAAATATGACTAGATGTGTCTACCTCCTTTGGAGCTTGAAAAAGAGGCAAAAGTTGTGGTATTCATTAAGAAAGTTTCCCAATTTCCTGATATACAAATTGTTTAATATATTCTGAGTAAACCTATGCACCAAGAGTTGTTTGTCCATAAAATTTTTTCAAAATATCACTTAGAATGATAGGTCCCATGAGATTCAAATATTCCATAGAGGAATTCTTGAACACCCAAATAGTGAAATCCAAAATGGAATAAATAGGTGAATGCAATAAATTCCAGTCATGAAACCAATAGAGGGTATACATAGATACTATTTAGATTATATTAATTTACCTCTGCAACAATTCACTCTAGATTTATAACTATTTGTGATTCTGTCATTCTAAACACTCTTGTTGTTATACACCCGACTCTAACAGAATGCTAGAGAACTAGAGAGATAATCTGGTAGGTTGAGTTACCATGTGACATAATGTCATTTTTTTAATTACTCAAGGATGGTGTAGAATTTAGATACCCTGAATCACCCACTAGTTGTTTCTTTTGAACATTACTATTGTTGAATGATGTTAGAAGGTAACGAATTTAGGATTAGGGTTTTAATTATGCGTAAAAATTCAAAAAGGACCGTTGTTTTTGGTTAAATACAGACTTTATTAGGTTTTCTAAATCCAAACAAAGAAAAATTCAAATTGGTACAAGTTTTGAGAAAATTAGGGTAACAATTGGCATTGGTAAAACCGTTTATCTACAAGAGGAGTAATGCAATGATTTGGGTAAGGGCGGTTTGAGCTACAACTTGATATCGTCTATAAGATGCTTTTTTGTCTTGGAAACTCTTAGGTCAACTTCTAGTATAATTATAGATATAGATTTTTTCCACCAGTCTTTCTTATGGAGAATCATGTAGATATTGTTTTTTACTATTGGATAAATATTATACTACTAGTCCCTTTTTTGAAGACTTAGATGAAGCTTGGTTATCATTGTCATGTGTAAAAATTTAGATTCCTTCTTGAAACACAATGGTGGCTCTTATTTCAATTATTTTGAAGACCTAGATGAAGCTTGGTTATCATTGTCATGTGTAAAAATTTAGATTCCTTCTTGCAACACAATGGTGGCTCTTAATTCAATTATTTTTTTCTATGGTGATAACATCATTTAATTTGCATTATTGAGAATTCTATGACAATAGGTATATTTTATCTATCACCAATCCCACCTTCTAGTCCCACCTTTTGGATGGTGTAATGAATCCAGAGAAATATAAACACCCAATCTCTAGGATGACAAAGTAGATCGAGTTTGAATTTTGATCATGAACTTGTCACAACCATAATGGCTAATTCAACTCACATGACCTCAAGAGTGTAAATAGGACATGTCACTATCCAATATTGCTTATAAAAGGGCCTTTTGAAGTTTCAAACAACCATAATTTGATTTCGCATTCTTAATAATGTTTGGACATTAGGTATTTCTTGTTATTATCTATCACTAGACCCACCCACTAGTACCACATTTTTGGACAATGCTATGATTCTAGAGAAGCATGTTGGCAGGCAGTTTTGGAAATAATTAGTTGCACATTACCAAAGTTGTTGCACAAGGACAAATTTGTTGCGCAAGGAGGAAGATGGCATGCAAGAATGGGTAAACTTGTCTGGGTCTGTTCTCATGGAGATTTTTGTGTTAAGGGTGTCGACAGAGAGTGAACCCCTACTGATGGATCTATTTCAACAAATGGTTTTGTTTCTAGGACCTTAGTGCAAAGGAGAAGGGGGACATGTTGTGGCATCTGACGAGACCGGAGATCCAAGATTGGTTTGACCAAAAGGCACAGGAATTTACTGCAAAAGAGAATTAGAAACCTGTATTAACGACACAGAAGTGGATGGAAAGATATCTGTACTTTGATCTACACAAGTACTTATTTTCTGAGTTCCCAATCATCTTGTATGAGTGGTTGGCACAATTGACCTATCAGAAGACAATTTTCAAGGAGCTGAACCAACTTGCTGGACCCCAGAATTGATCTAGCATCTTCATGAGGTAGACAAAAGAGCTTCAAGGGATGTCAAAGTTTGGATTTATAGCATATTGGAAGGCTACATCACCGAGTTCATGGTTGATATAGTCAAATCTTACAGTGACACTGAGAGAGAATTCTTAAAAGGACCAATAGGTAGGTTTATATTATATTTCCAAATGTCAACTAAGATGCTCATCTGTGAAAAGGGAATATTGAATATCAACTCTGACAAGTAGAGACTTGGTGTGGAGAGACTAGAGGTATCATGAAGACAAGGGTTGGATGGAATGATATGGGGTAGATGGATGGAAGTTATGACAGGATTGTGAGGGAAGCTGAGGAAACAAGTGGTGGTACTCAAGGTGGAGAAAGGTTCTCGTGAGAGAAAATGCAGCGGAAAGGAGAGGGTCCTCTTGCGACCAAGACACCAGGACACAAGAGAGAATCATAAGGGACCAAACAACCCTACAATGACAAAGGAGATGACCAGTCTACACCCAAGCCTGAGGAAAGACCAACCGAGACCAACAACGTACCCACACCTTTGTGCACTATGCCGCACTTAGGGAGGAATACTAAATCCACAATGAATTGTCCAACGTGTCATTAACACTCTAATTGTATTGAATCAACAACCATAGGAGGAAGGAACATGATGTTGAATGATGATGCAAAGTTACTTTTGTTTCAAGGAAACGATATTGAGGATCCCAAGCGACGCTGGTTTTTATGTGAAGCAGCCTAGAATGTCAAGCAAGTCATGTATGATGATGTTAATAAGGGTCAGTTGGCAACAACCTTTTAAGGTTGCACATTGGACTAGTACAAGAATTTTACACAATCTCCTATAGGGACTCCAAGGAAGACTTTGGTGGAGATAAGAAAATGATTGATTGAGGACTTTAGAAAGCCCAAGTGTGAACCACAATATATCATAGAGTTTAAGGAGATCAAGCAATATACGAATGAGACTATTTGGGATTTTGATCAATGATTCAAGATATTGATGGATAAAGTCATCTTTGGAATGAGCAATGTACAACACAAGGAATGGATCATCGTGACGTTAGTACTGCATATCAGGATACCTTTAATGATGAAAAATATCTCGACTTAGATCAAGGATCTAGAGATCATGATGAAGTTCAAAGATTCACTTTTTGGTGAGACTAGAGTTGGCATGAATCAGATCCAATCCCAATTAGTGAACTTGACAATCCAATTGCAAGACATGAAGAAGGGAAGGGAGCACCGTGAAGAAATATGATGTGCTCAATGTCGCGCAAAAGGACATCATAAGGATCAATTCCCAGACATCTAAAATTATATATTATTGGGAGCCCCAAATGCATTGAGTCATGGTGGTATTCCATGGTGTCGTATCTTCCAAGTTCATGGACATTGACATGAAGACTTTGTGTTTATGCGAAATATGGTCACGAAGCTGACGAATCTGTATTGTACATTTTGTCAATCTATTGGGCATGAAGATAAGGACTACCGAGCATATGATTTTCTTCAGGAGAGGACAATGGATGCAATGTACTATGTGGAGGGAGAATACCATCAAATGGTACATCCACAGTAGCAACTGCGAGGCCTAGGCTGGGTAGCCACACCTCGCAGCCAAAGTTTGTACCTTAGTCGCAACCATAGTTTATTCTACAATCACAGTTTTATCCTCCGCCACCACAGTGAAAATAGATGTAGTATGCTCTACAACAGCCATAGTATACTCAAGAACCATACACTCAATCGTAGTATATGCAACTACAGCCGAATCCCCCGCCACAATAGCAGTTCAATCAACCACAATATCAGCAGCAAGGAGGATTTCACGAAGGATTATGAGGATGACGAGGTGGATTCTTTGCTCGAGGAGGGGGATAAGGTCACAGACCTATGAAATGTTATAATTGTAGAGTACTGGGAGATTATTAGAGAGATTTCCTGAACGTACACACACAATGTACTTATTGTATCGTTGCGGATCATATTGTTGAGAACTTTCCAGAATTGATCGTGAAATTGCGAGCAAGGAACATTTTGCAGTTGTAGAACCAAAATCAAAACCAGAATCAGAATCAAAACCAAAATGCAAATCAAAATGTGAACCAACCAGTGAATCCTCCACCAAACCAGAACCAAGGACCAACAATTGTAACAATCTCAATAGAACTCAGAATGAAGGATGTTGATGTTGTTGTCATTACCTGTGGTGGTATGATGATAGAAGATGATGGCCCGATTCCACAAATTTGGTTGGATAGAAAAAATAATATGTATTTTTATTGTCGAAACTCAGAGGGACACATTGTTTGAATCATGTAATGCGATAAGAAGAGATTTGGGTAAGTTTCTTGTTTATGAAAAGCCACCTATTTTTTATTCAACTTTGGTAGCAGGTCCATCGCGACAGTAGTGTACCTTGGATAATTTATTTTATATTTATCTATTACTAAAAAAAAATATCAATGCGCTCACTAAGACCATGATTCTGTTTCATCGACCAAAGAGGGAATGGAAGGTGTCCGCTGTGAATTCCTTGCAGCAGAAAAATACGGGAAATATATGAGAATGGATATTGAGATTGGGGATTATGAGGTAGATTTAGTCATTGTGGATTTAGGCTCAAATGTAAACATTCTGAAAAAATAGATATGGAAAAATATGGGGAAGCCATAGTTGGTTTTGTCCCCTATGCAGCTGTGACTGGATAACCATGCCAGAGTTACACCGATTGGCCAATTTTTGGATCTCGCAGTGGAAGTTGAAGGAATGAATACTTATGTGGACTATGACGTTATTGATTTTGTTGATGGCGGAGGTTTGTATCCCACACTGTTGGGGATTGGATGGGCCAATGATAGCTTGGAAGTGATTATTTTCAAGAACCATGTAATGACATTTGAAAACCACAATATCAAATTCATAGCCCCGATGTATCCAAATGAAGGAAGAAGGTATATCAAACTAGTTAAGGAAGAATCTATAGGAGGATGGAATCATGCGTATAACATCTCAGAAGATTACATCCACTCGAATGTCGATGATGAGCTAGGTTGGTGCATCTCTAGCTCTACATCTTTGGATTCTGATGATGCTTTGGAGAATTGGTAGAATTGAATGCATGAAGTAACGATTCAAAATTGTGACCTGATTACTCAATTGTTGTGCTGAGTTGCAACAGAGGTTGTTGAGTTGCCAAATTATGAAGGGATGCCTAAGTTATCTAAATTTATTGTTAACTATGAAGATAGGATGTCAAGACCACATATATTGTTGGTGTTGGATGAAGCATTGAAGGCTACTCCAGCACGTTGGTGGGTGACACATAATAAGTCAATCAAAGGGTGGTCGAGGTGTCGAATATTGATGGAGGTTCACTTTGGTGCAAAAGAATAGTACCAAGCAGAGAAGTATGATGGTTGGAATGATCCCAGTGGTCATTTTCTTGCATGTCATACCATGTGGGTATTGAGACCCAAGGATGAATGGGTACATGATTTTGGAAACACGATGGATGAAATGCCATGAGAGTGGTATGTATCATCTGAGTTGCACAGAGAGATAGTGACATGGGATGAGTTGTCCATCTGTTTCTGTCATACATTTAGTTTTGTAGATGTAGATCCATAGATTCATAGTGCGTTCCAGCATATCCATGACATTGTCCTGAAGGTAGTACCAGTCACATATGCAGTGGATCTTCATGAGGCACTTGTAATGAAATCGATGATGGAGTGCTACAATGTGGGAGGAGGGCTTGATAATGGTGATGATCCAAGGAACATCACAATTACATAGACCAAGGGACATGGGGATATCATGGAACTTGAGATACCGATAGATAAAGTTAATCAACCACTGAATATTCAAAAGTTCAACATCGAGACAAAAGAGAAACCAAAGTTCATGAATATTGGGGACTATTGGGACGAAAAAGCAATGGTGAAGATCATTGATATGTTGCATGAGTTTCAAGATTCATTTGCCACAAAATGTTCTGAAATGAAGAGGATACTAGGATATTTGGGAGAGATGAAGATCCCATTTAAACCAGATGCAAAGCCTGTGAATCAACGACCATATTTATTGAATCCTCGATACAAAGAAAGTGTCAAAGCTGAGCTCCTATGAATGTGAAGCAAATCATAGCAACATTGGGGCATATGGGATACTATTTCAAGTTCATTTGAGTATATGCCACGATAACAACACCCATATAAAATCTGCTGAAAATGAATGCCCAGTTTGAAAGGAACCATGATTGTGAAGGAAACTTGGACACATTGAAGATGAAGATGGATACAACACCAATTTTGGTTATTCCATATTGGATGAAGGAGTTCCATGTTCACGTTCATGTGTCATCAATTACACTAGGAGTGGTGTTGGCGCAACTAGGATAAGGAGATATCGATCACCCGATTACATTTTCTAGTCACAAGTTATCATCTGCATAAAAGAATTATACCACAAAATAGAGAGAGGGATTGGAAATGGTTTATGTGTTGAAAAATTTTTGACACTATTTGTTGGGAGGCCATTTCAAAATGTTAACCGATCAATATGCTTTGAAATACCTAGTGAATAAGCCTGTGTTGTGGGGGAATATATGTCATTCACTACTCCTCTTCCAATAGTTAGATTTCAAGATAATTGTGAAGCTAGGTCGCTTGAATGAAAGCCCAAACCATTTTTCGCTAATTGAGATAAGAAAAGAACCGACAAATATTGAGGATGGGTTAACGAACGCAAAAATATTTAGATTTGGAATGGTTGAATATTACTATGAGAAAGTAGTTTAGTTTTTGGAGACAAGAACAACAACCAAAGGGAACACTACAAATCAGAAGAATCATTTGGTTTTTTGAGCCGTGTATTTATAGTTCATTGTTGGAGAGCTCTATAAGATGGGGCCTAAAGAGATCTTATGATGATGTGTCCTATTGCATGAACAGGAAAGGGTCCTGGAGGAAGCACATGCATGAGTTGTAGGTGGACACTACGAAGGTTGTGCTACTTCCACAAAGGTAATTCGCACAAGGATTTGGTGGCCAACTCTCAATAGGGATGTGGATGACTATGCGAGGACTTGCGATGCTTGTCAAAGGACTAGGAAGCCGTCATGGAGTGATGAGATGCCACTAGTAACACAGGTGACATTGCATCCATTTGAAAAATGAGAAGTGGATTTTATGCGACCAATCAACCCACCAGGGAATAGAACTGGTGCACGGTGTATCATAACAATGACAAATTATTTGAGAAGATGGGAGGAGGATGCAATAGTTGTAGATTGCACCGCTGCGATGACAACAACAATGTTCATGTTTGACAATGTTGTTACTCACTTTGGTTGTCCAAAGATATTGATAAGCGATAAGGGGATCCACTTCATCAATCACACTGTTAGTGTGCTGGCAAAGGAACTTCAAATACAACATAAGAAGAGTACCCACTATCATCCACATGCAAATGAGACAGATGAAGCATTTAATAAGGTGTTGGAGCATACATGCATGAATATTTGGAACACAAACCGTGATGATTGGGATCTAAATATTCTTGTAGTATTATGGGAGTATCGACTCTACCTGCAAAAGGTTCACAGTCAAGACACCATTCAAGTTGGTGTATGTAAAGGAGGCAGTCATGCCGATGGAGTACATTTTTTTGAGTTTGTGCATTGTAGTAGCAAAAGGAAATGATGATGAAGGAGCATTGGAAGAATGCTTAGCTCAGTTGGTGCCGCTAGAGGAAGACCACTTTGTTGCAGGATTTCACCAGCATATTGAGAAGGATCGATAGAAATCCTGGCCCAATTGACATATAAATAACAAACATTTTCAGCAAGGAGACTTGGTGTTTTTGTATGACAGCAAGTGCCGTAAACATCCAGGTAAGTTGAAAATGCACTTGTTGGGTGCTTACATTATTAATTTCATCATTGAGGGAGGTGTAGTATAGCTGTAACAACTAGATGGTACAATGTTGTTGAAGTTAGTGAATAGTAGTTGGATGAATACCTAGAGGATGGGCCGAATGCTACAATATGCTTGAGGTATTGCGCAAAAAAAAAAATTCACATCAGATGGTACTTAGGAGGATGGCACACCAAGAGCAAGGGGTTGCGCAAATAGAAAATTCAATGCCACAGCTAGGGAACCATGCCGTGATATCCAAAGGGATGCGATATAGTCAAATCGACACTAAATGCAATAGTTAAGTCAGTTAACCGACAACTATCTTGGATGAGATGCACATTAATGACGGATTTGATGATTGGATCTGCAGGATCAATGGTGAATTTGGGAAATGAATGAAGGATTTAGTTTTCATGATTAGGAAATCATTCACATGGTCGATCCAATGATATAATAAGTGGCGGATTGCGGGTTGAAGACACCATTGTGAAAAATTGAATTGTCGAGAGTGAACTGCAGAGAATGAAGCATAGAGTTCAATTGTAGAGTTGTGAGTGAGTTGCAGGTGAAGTTAGATAGAGTTATAAAGATATTGTGACTAATGAAGAGGGTAGAGCCATAAGATATTTCTAGTGAGAGTGTTGAGGATTCATGAGCCATTGATGTCTAGATTGAAGAAGAAGTAGAAAGTATGCCGGTGGGCTTGTTGCTAGTCACCAGGAAGAAGAGAGGGGCCAATTGGCCCAGGTCTTTGCAGTAGAAAAAGAGAAATACAAGGAGTTCTACGAGAGAAGACACAGAGGAATTTGAGGCCTCCATAGAAAGGGTATGGGTGATAGCCATAGACATCCCTGGGTATGTTCTTCTACTGAGAGATGGGGCAAAGGAATGGAATCCCAACAAGAATTAGAGATACCCCACCAAGATTGCCGCAATTATGAAAGGGAGGAAATGAACCTTTGACATCACATGGTGTCTAGTTAATATAAAGTACGAGGACCATGATATGCTCACCTCCACCTACTGTACTGTAGAGCCATTCAAGGAAAAAATTGGACGAGAGGAGAATCCCATGGTGCGCACTCTGCATGAATGGGCATTGGGATAGGAAAAGTCGGGGCTTTCAGGCCTGATTCACATGCCCCATTTTGGGTGACTCACAGAAGCAAATGAATGTGCCAAGAAACTATTGGAATTCTTTCACACAGGATAACTGTGGCTGGATCAATAGGTTCCAGTCACCATTGAATTGATCTCACAAATCATGGGGATGCCCAAGGATGGGTCCGACCCATCGCAATACTTTCGAGGAAAGGACAAGGACAAAATATTAGTGGTGAGGATGAAGAAGAAGTATGACTTGGAGCGTGATGGGTGCGTATAAAAGGTGGACAACATGAATGAGAGAGTTGTGCAAATTTATACCAGGGTTTTTGCCATCAAAGTAGTGCAAAAGATTTTTCCAAACCACTAGAGTCAGGGGTAGTTTCCTGCGCTGAGAAATGTGCTACAGGGGTGCAAATGAAATGGTAAATTTTTATTTTGAACTAGTTGAAGAAGGATGCAATGATCATGCAGGTAGGAAAACACACATTCATGTATGGATGGTTTCTCATTGTGATTATACTCGTTGCATGGATGGAGCTAGATGACTACCAAGGGACGGACGTCATAGTTTCCCATGTCTACAGGGACGGACGATACCAAAACCTATGGTATATGAACCAAGAAGAAAAACTAAAGGATTGCCCAATACAATTTTGGTTGTGTTGGGAAGCCTTACAGGTAGTATCCATGAAGGTTTTGTGACTTACATAGGTAGTGGTGATGAATTATAGGAGAGTTGTTAGATTTGTTAATGGGTCGCATTCTATCTATATACAAGCGCGTTGGGACACTTAGAAGCAATGGTTGGTGACACAATACAAGTTGGTCGAGGAGGAATTAGATGCCATAGTGGATGAGTGGTTGATATACTAGAAAGCGTCAGTAAGTGCAGAGGAACTATCAAATGATGAGACAGGTCCCCTAGTATATGGGCCTATAGAACCAACACTGATGCATGATAGAGATCATGAGTAATGAGAGGAATCGTCGATGACTTTGATAGATTTTGAGGCAGAGTTCCTATATGAGGAGACAAGAACGAAGAAAAGGAATGAGCATGGGGAAGCCAGAGGCACAACTCCAATGGTCGATTCGCAGGTCAATCGCATTCTTGTGGCTATCACCACAACGACTATTGCGATTGAAGAGAAGTTGAAGAAATAGATGACTGATGGTTTGGGAGAGGTAAAAAATCTCCTCAATTCTTTAATTGATGCAATTTTGAAAAGAGTGACTGAGGAATTTTTTTTGCAGAAGGCTGGAGAGATTAGTACCGGGAAGAGGATTAGGATTGTTCATATTCCTACGCATGTGATCGAGACAAATAGTGAGGATGTCAACACCTCACTCCAATAGTTTGAATAAATATCCTTGGATCTTAATGTATTGTCAACTTAGATATTGGTCCAATTGTAGAGAGTGGCGGGTCAGGAGTTGGTCTCCCAAGAATAGATCATCGGTGATCACCTCTTGAGATCGTAGGAGTAGGAGGAAGAAACAAGGAAGGATATCATGGAATTGAAGAAGGATCATGATTTCCTAATTGTTGAAAAGGAACGACAATGTGATGACCAAGAAAAAATGGAGAAATCAATTTCTGATGCTTACTAAGAAGGCCCAGTTTCTAGAAGAGGACCTGGATGCACCATCCAAAGTGTAGAAGCTGGGCCACATTGTTGTCGACTTTAAGAATGACATCGTGAGCTTGGAGGTAATGTTGAACCCTAGTACTTCCCAAGAGGTACTTGATTCACGTAAAAGAACCATCGAATATGAAACAATGCAACTTGAGGATTGGGAAAAAGAAGATAAGTCCATTACAGATGCCACCATGTAGTTTTGGAGAAGCATGGTCCACGACGAGTAATAGGATCAACTGAACATGCAACTGTAGGAAACTAAAGGGAAGTTAGCTACATTGAGGGCATCGCTTCGAAAAATGAATCTAGTGTTGTAGGTAACGAAAGCGGTGGATTTGAAGGCTCTGCAGCAGTGTTTCAACAAGGCCAGGGAAAGGAAAGAGTGTCAAACAACACAACTAGACTAATTCAAGGATATCATTGCACAATTGGTTCTTAAAGGAGTATATGCACTTTAGATAGTGCAGGACAGTAGGAAGGAATTCATCTCCAAGATCATGGATCATCCATCGAAGAAGGATGTGGAAAATTGTGCAAACATGAGTGACAGAGTGAAGATTCAAGTAGAGGAAGTCAAGCAACAGTATGAGGGTTTCAAGACGAAGATGAGTACTTACACTACTTCCAGCTGACGTAGCTCGAAGGAAAACCAAAATATTGTGTTTGGGGCATGTTGGAAGGAAGTTTTGGATATAAATAGTTATGCAGTACCAATTTTTTTGCGTAAGTTCAAAGTTGTTCTGCAAGGTGGAAGATGACGCATAAGGAAGATTACTCACGTTTTCTATATTGTTCTCATATTTTGTAGATTTGGGTTATAATTTTGTATATTTTTTTCCAAGTAGTTAGAAAGTTGAATTAAGAAGACCGAATTGTAAAAGGCGTAAGCCTGTAAATAGATCTAGGATTGTAAGGTTGAGGATCTTCTTAATGGTCTGTAGATTGGTCTTGTGTTTTGATCTTTCAAACATCTGTGATCTCTCTTTGAAACGAGATCGAACTTGAGGAAATGTTTTACGAAATAGTGTTTTGATGCGAAGTTAATATAACACGACAGATATTTGAGCTAAACACTATGTCTTTTTACTTCTTCTTGTTATCCTATTTTCTTGTGATGCGATCTAAATTAATACTGCAATATGATATCTATTTTT
>LPNX010118476.1:88384-130150 GCA_001517045.1 Pseudotsuga menziesii
AACCCTCCTTCTTACTGTGGAAACATGGTTTCGACAGTCCTCACTTGAACATCTCGTGTTATACCTCATCTTTTCTGTAGGTGTTGCTAGATGGGGAAAACCCATCTGGTCTGGTTCTCAGGGAGATCGTTGCGTTAAGGGTGTCAATAGAGAGTGAACCCCTATTGACGGATATGTGTAAACAAATCAACAATATCCAATCACTAGAATGATGAAGCATATCATGTTTGAACTAGTCACAACCATAATGGAAAATTCAACTCATGTAGACTTTAGAGTGTAAATAAGACTTTCCCCTATCTAATATTTCTTATAAAAATGCATTTTAACATTCCTAGACTATTCTGATTCCTTTGCTATATCTCCCCTTAGGTTATTTTTGGTGCATAGAGATCCACAAAAACATGCCTAGAATGAGAGTTTTCTCACTAATCATGTCAAGATTTTACATCCAATGCTTTGGATCCACAATCTGATCATAAATCAACAAACAATGAAAATTTCCTCAACACTCCAACACAATTCAATTCCTAGGATGTGGGAAATGGCTAATGGAATTTGATCCTGGTCAAAATTGCAAGGACTTTTGAGGAGGATCATGCTTTCTGTAAATTAGGGATCATATTATTTTGTGCTAAAATGTGAATTTTTTCACCACTATGTCATGTTTAGTTTGTTGATCAAAACTAGGAGGGATATATTGTTTATATGTAATCTACAAAAAAGAGTGCGCACTAATGAATATGTTGCAAAAACTTGGTTGACTGTATTCCTCGTCATCTGTTACCTATGCAACCACTACATCAAAGTCGAGGAAATCTATGTGATTTATCATTTGTGTTTCAAATCAGTTTTACCCAATTCATGCTTACATTTGAAGGATTAGGAGCTTGGGTTATATATTTGACATTATCTCTTATTAATTAATCATGAGTATTTATCTTATATGGGTGGGAGTTAAACTTAGTGACATACCATAAGCTCTTTCACAATACATTTGGGAGTCATTTTTATAGTAGTGCTCATGGGTTTCGACCTTCAAACTAGATGTACTAAAGGCAACCCGAGCACACCAATTGTAATGGAATAAAGGTAGGCCTTAAATCCAATTATATTTCTTCATTGTTTCAATGTTTTACATGCCTAGTTAAGTGGCACTCAGTTTTTGTTGTTTTCTATTTAGTCCTCTTAATCATAGGTTATTTTCCCCTTGTGATTTAAAACCATTATTCCTAGTTACATTTATTGCTTGTTGAAAAAGTCCCTACATGTAGTGGGAAAACTATATTTTACCTCTTCCATACATTCATGCTTGAAGTATTTTATTTATATACTTAATTTTGTGACCTTACAACTATTATGGTTTGTCCTTGAAATCTTGAGCCAAGATCCCCCAACTATGCGTAAAAAAGATAGGTGATTCTCCTTAGCTTGGTTTTTGGAATTGACTGTGATCAAGACTTCATTTTTGTTGTTCTAATTCAAGGGGAAATGAAAGGTCCCAATTACCTTATGTTTAATTTCTCCCATGAGAATTTGGTTATCTTGATCCAACACTGCTAGAATTGGTTTTATATGTCTTAGGTGATGCTTTCTTCAACGTAATTTCATGGTTTTCTACCCAACACTTGTGTGACATACCTGTCATTATGGTTGAGTGTTATGAGTAGTCTATCATGGTGTATTTTAACCTTAATGGCATTATTTACAAGCCACAGTTGATTCAAAATTGAATTGTCCCTGTTTTTTAAATAGAATCTCAAGTTTTGATTGATAAAGGATATTGTTCCATTCAAGAGAAAAGAGAGAGTGGAATCACTACTTGGATTTAGGACAAAGCCAAGAAACCGAGGGGGGAAGAAAGTAAGGATTAAAAAAAGAGCAAGGGCCACTAGAATAATCAGAGTTCTAGATTTTAAATGTAGAAATTCAAGCCTGCAGTAGATTAATTTCACCCACAACAATTAACAATTGATCATGCAAAATTATCAACAATGGAGACTAAATATGGAGCTGTAACACAAAATTATATTAACTGAGTGTACAATAGCCAACCCTGTAAAAACATAGGATGCTGAATATATAGAATACATGAGCAAATCGAATGCATGAGGAAGCATCCAAATCTAGCATAAAGCAGGCTTACCCAAAATAGGCAAATCCCCCATAGGTGTAAAAAGCTGATCCCAAATCTATCAAGGACCCCACGAATTAGAAAGGGTGCATGGGCAAGCTAAAGAGTGGTCAAATGGCAGCTCATACATGCAAAATCATGGAGGAAAGAGTGGAGGAGGAAGAGGCAACAAAGCTGATTCACCTCACCTAGTCTTGCTTTCCTATGTGCCTTAAAACACTGAAAAAGCAGGGAATAAAGCAGAAAAAGCAGATGGGCGCCTAGGAGGCCAGGAATAAAGCAGATTTGATTCCTAAAGCTCTTAAGGGTGCTACATGAGTCAAAGATGGCAAGTTTGACCTCTATGGATAGGCAATTAGCAACTTGCACATGGTGGGACTCATGGACTAGGCAAATAAGAAAAAATAAATGAAATAATGTCTAAGTGGGTAAATACTATGGGTTGATTATTCTAACATTAAATACATTAACGTGATCCTGTATATTATAAAGGTACTTAAGTTGCATTTCAAATCAAGTTTTTTTAAGAAATGAACAAAGGAAATTAAACTAATAAGTAAGGGTTAATTTATGGAATATTCCCTTAATGGGATAGAAACCATAATTTTGAAATATTGAAAGATAAGAATGGAAGGAACTCACCTAAAATTCACAATAGTAGGTGTTGAATGTATTTCGTATGAAGAGGATAATGATTGTTGGAGACATCTACCATCATACACACTCTTTCAGTCAAATTGGCCTAGTTAAACCACTATCCTAAGTTTAATTGACATCAAGGAGCATTAATTACCATCATCCTAGTCACTCCCACGCCTACCTACAGTCAAGGAGGCTAACTTAGCCTTTCCTACAGTCAAGGAGGCTAACTGGAGCACTCCAGGGGTGATCTGGGTGACATTCATGCACCTAATTGCTAACTGGGGGTTACTTTCAGTTCAACCAATCAGTTACAGTCAGTTAAGGCGCCTCCATGCATTAAATATATTATTTAATCATTATTTATTGATTATTTTATTATTATTTAATGAACTGGAGTGAACTAGGCGCCTTCACCAACTTCTGATGGTCAGTTCAGCTTCAGTTAACCTCATCAAGGTTTATTGGAGTCATGCAGTACTAGAGCTTGATGGTTGGTTTCTATGACATGTGTTTGATCTCCTTAAATTGAGATTAAGTCATTTATTGCACTCCAACTTCAGTTAGGATTGGTGAGTCAATTAAGGTTTTTTTTGTCAAGTGGTTAACTGAGTGGTATTGCATGGCAAAGAGTCAGTTAAGCTAGACTCATGCATGGGAATTTGAATTGTCTCTTAGTTATTCGAATTCTTCATTGAGTTAAGCCATGGCTCATGCATGGTATTGTAATCCTTTATTGTTTATATAATATACAGAGAGGAAACTTATTTAGTTCCTGAAAATTTCCAATTCATGAGTAATTGTTAATAATTCTTTGATGAGATTGAATCTTAGTTCCTAGATCATGTGCAAGAATTAATATGGTATCAGAGCATGCAACGGGATGAAGAACAATCTCTCAAGAACAAGCTTTTTGACAGATTTCTCCATGGAAAGTGAGCAATAGCTCAAAAATCCAGCGCTGCACCAGAAGCCAAGGCTTACCACTTAATACCCCAAGTAAAGAACTTGTTGATCAAGCTTGCTTGATTGACTATGCTGGGTGTGATGAAAGCCTAAATGTGCAGGCTGTCCGACCTTACGGTGCCCTTTTTGTTTTGATTTGCAGGTTTTATCAGGTACAACTTTGAATGGACTCATCAATCCCTCCTCTCACCCCATTCACAAGCTATTCGGAATGGAAGTTGAAGATGATTGCATATCTCAAGAGACGAGGTCTCTATGAGGTGTTTATTGGAATTGGAAGAGAGACTTATGAGAATGAGAATGACTGGCTAAATGACATTGACAGAGCTTTTGGATCAATAGCTCTGGCCCTTGATGATGACTTGTACTTTGCTTTTTATTCTGCTGAACACCCAAAGGATCTATGGACAAGATTGGACAAAACCTTTGGCAAGCACAATGAGGATCATAATAGTACTTTGGAGATTACAGCCAGCACCACAATAGTTATTTACTCAAAAGTCTCAGCCTCTACTCTCTCCGATGAAGTTGTTCAAGATGAAGATGAAGCAGAATCTTCTACACATTCAATTCGAATTGAAGAAAGTCTCCATGAAGTGACTCCTTCTCCTGATGCTCCGGAAGTTCATGAGATCTATGATATCTCATATTCTCATATTGCTGAAACATAAGAAGACATTCGAATCTCTGATATTGAAGAAAAATGCTGCTGCACTTCCATGCAAACATTCACCGGTGATTTTCCTTTGAATTCTGTGCAAAATTTACCAGTAATTGCTTCCGAAAGTGAAGAGAAATTTGATTTTTCTTCCGCTAATGTTGCTGCTGGTGTGCAAATATGTGATACCTTGTATATTTTGGAAGAAATATCAGATTACCAGAGTGATCCATTCGCTCCCCATGATCTAGATCTTCCAGCAAATTCCTGCAGGATTGCATGCACCAAAATTCAGAATTTTGAAGAAGAAGAAAACTGTGCATCCACCGTCTCGGTTGACCATAATTTTGGATCTGATATGAACCTTATTGGATATGATATGATCTTATTTGGATATGATCTGATAATTATTGGTTCAAAATTTCAGGTTCATAAACCTTCAGTGCTGCTTGTAGCTGTTCTCATCAACGGTGTGAAGAAACAAGTACCGCAAGTCTCCTACAAAACTGCTGCTGGGGATTTGATTTGATTTCATAGTTTTGGATATATTGTGAACTTATTTATATCTGATTTACATTCTGATATGAAATTATTTTTTTCATATTTTAAAATCCAAAAGCTTTCAGTCATGCTTGTAGCTGCTCTCACCAATTCCGGTGTGAAAAATCAAGTACCGCAATTCTTCTTCAAATTTACTGATGGGGATTTGGTATTAGTTTCCTCTTGTGAGGTTGCTGATATTTTATTTTGTGAATCATTAGATATTTATGAAGCTATATCATATTATGGAGCTCAAGCATTCACTCTCCAGAGTCCCAGGGATTCTCTACCTTTGGTCACAAGCTCATCTCCTCACAGAACTAGTAAAGAGGAAGACATTCTGCATCCGCATGGACACTTGCTCCTAAGATTTGGGGCTGATTTTACCAGTCATGGTTTGCTGTTCAAGGCTGCAACATATCAGTTTCTTGAGTGTTCCACACATGGTTCGAATCCTCAAGAACCTTTTCTCTCTCTTCAGATGATTTTAGTTGCTCTACATGGGTCCAGTTTTCACCGTGCAACTGTTTATATTTTTGATCCAGTTGAGTGCATTGTTATTCTTCCAAAGTGGAAGATTCCTCCAGACATCTTCACCAAGAGATTTTTAGAAAAGAAGTTCACTTACCTCTGTTCACTGTTGGGGGTGAGTTCATCAGGGTGATCCAGACTACTTTCAGTGTTCAGCTTGAGGGGGGGTTTTTTCCCACTGGGTTTTCCCTCTTTTCCTCACTTAGTTGTTTTGAGCATTGTTTCAGTTGCTTTATTGTATAGGGTGACCTATGGCCTTAGTTTCCAGGGCCCTAGCATTTTATGCATCTATGTTTTCTAACTCTTCCTGAGTATAGCTTAAGGGGGGCTGTTGGAGACATCTACCATCATACACACTCTTTCAGTCAAATTGGCCTAGTTAAACCACTATCCTAAGTTTAATTGACATCAAGGAGCATTAACTACCATCATCCTAGTCACTCCCACGCCTACCTACAGTCAAGGAGGCTAACTTAGCCTTTCCTACAGTCAAGGAGGCTAACTGGAGCACTCCAGGGGTGATCTGGGTGACATTCATGCACCTAATTGCTAACTGGGGGTTACTTTCAGTTCAACCAATCAGTTACAGTCAGTTAAGGCGCCTCCATGCATTAAATATATTATTTAATCATTATTTATTGATTATTTTATTATTATTTAATGAACTGGAGTGAACTAGGCACCTTCACCAACTTCTGATGGTCAGTTCAGCTTCAGTTAACCTCATCAAGGTTTATTGGAGTCATGCAGTACTAGAACTTGATGGTTGGTTTGCTATGACATGTGTTTGATCTCCTTCAGTTGAGATTAAGTCATTTATTGCACTCCAACTTCAGTTAGGATTGGTGAGTCAATTAAGGTTTTTTTTGTCAAGTGGTTAACTGAGTGGTATTGCATGGCAAAGAGTCAGTTAAGCTAGACTCATGCATGGGAATTCGAATTGTCTCTTAGTTATTCGAATTCTTCATTGAGTTAAGCCATGGCTCATTCATGGTATTGTAATCCTTTATTGTCTATATAATATACAGAGAGGAAACTTATTTAGTTCCTGAAAATTTCCAATTCATGAGTAATTGTTAATAATTCTTTGATGAGATTGAATCTTAGTTCCTAGATCATGTGCAAGAATTAATAATGATGACAAGTCTCCAAGAGTGAAACTCATCCAATTATAAAACTGATTGGGTATGTTTGTTGTAATCTTAATGTAGATATTATTGTGATTGAATC
The DNA here is from genome assembly GCA_001517045.1 of Pseudotsuga menziesii. Classification (NCBI taxonomy): domain Eukaryota; kingdom Viridiplantae; phylum Streptophyta; class Pinopsida; order Pinales; family Pinaceae; genus Pseudotsuga; species Pseudotsuga menziesii. The sequence goes on from LPNX010118476.1 coordinate 95,083, forward strand.
TTTTGTGTAGCCACTTGTAACCACTTTGCATCTTCAATAGTCCCTTTTTTTTATGATTGGATTATGATGCTTGAAAATGATATTATTTCATTTTGGAATGAACATAGATATGTTATTTGAGGCCAATTTTATAGCCTCGGTAGCATGTAATTTCCAGAAGAGAGGCCTAATTACTATTACAAAGTATGGATATTGAGTGTTTGATGCTGCCAAGATTTGTTCCTTATGTTACCAACCTCTGTACTCATCCATAGAACTAACCTAGTGGTTCTAAAAAAACTATTTTCACTATTCCGAATATTAATCTACTGCAACATGAGTGTCTTGGAGGGTCTGCAGTTTATGTCTTAATAGATGTAGGGTTGTTGTTGATGACTTTGACTACCGTTGATAGCATAAATTTATGGTTGATACAATGAAAAATATCTTGTTGTTTATCCATTTATGATTTAATCATTTATGTTCTAGCGATGTCCCCATACTATTTGTAAGAGGGAGATGCCGCACCCTCAAACTAAGATTTAGTGATACTCATTTTAGAGCATGATGGTTGAATTCTTGTGGGTGGAGGATAAATAGTGTCATTTTGTTTTTTGAAGAATTTTTATTCTTTAGATTTTTTTTGTACCCTGTAACTTTGTACTCTCTGAAGATGGAAAGTATTCATTTCACAAATACAATTAGACAACTATTATAAGAGTGAGATATCCATTGATTCCCATTCTTTGCATGGCCGTGTTTCTTGGATTATTTTCACTGACCATGCTTTGTAATATTTCTTTTACCCCAAATGTGAATTATTTCAGCTGTAGGCACTACTATCTATTTGAAATGTTGATGGATAGTTTCTGGTTAACTAGCAGAAAATATATGCATGAGTTGTTCATGTGACCGTTATTACGGTTGTTATTAGAAAAGACACTAGAACTTCATACATGCAACTTGAAAGTCCATTTTTATGATTTACAACATATTAAATGTGTTGAATACGAACATCTTCATTTCAAATTTTTTTCTTGTTTACTGTGCATTACCATACATCTTCACTTTGTAAAGAATATTTTGGTGGAATCCTTGAATTCTCAATGAATATTGTGGTGAGCTTGGACTGTCTTTTTGTGAGCCTTTGTAATCTATGGAAAGTTCACTAAAACGGGAAGCTTCTATCAACTTATTTGTGTCTCTATGAATTTTTGAGTTTGTGTGAGATATCAAAATTTTCACTGACCTTGGGGCATGTTAGATATCAAAGCATCAAATTCTACAGGAATATTCTGATGATGATGATGATGATGTTTAAAGCATGGAACGAGTTCAAAACTATGTCATACATGGCTCTGTTGAATTCAGTTCAAATTCCACTTTCTCCAATTTTTCCTTTATGGGATTCTTCCAGCCCCTCATTCAATAAAGGAAACCCACCAAGTTGCACAAATTTGTTCAAATAACCATTCCTTACTATAGTAGTAATCACAACTTCAAGGGTGGTCCTAGATGCCACCTCCTTTAGATTCGTAGAACTTTTGTTAAGGGATCCATATAATCATTTGTATACTATGCCTATTTTTCTAAAGATGCCTCCTATTATCAACAATTCGGATTTAGTAGTGGCACGGTTCCAGACTTGCATTCTAGAAAAAGTCACCACCACCATGTATTATTTATAGTCACCATTATCTACCCATTGTTTGAAATAAATTGATGAAAATTTGATTTATATCATGGGTGAATTTCAAGCCATAAAGTTATTTTATCTCCTAGTTTTTTTTCACTGTGAAAAAATGAGAAAGAAAGGGGTTTTTATTCAATTTATGGGGTTTGTTGGGTCTAAATTCTAATTATCATTTCAAAATAATCTATGGCAACAATAACACCCATGAAATGTTTCAAGAGAATGGAAAATCAATCATACAAAGAAAGGTGTGTGTGTCATTCAAACAAATGTCATGTATTCACTACAGTCTGTGGCCATGTTTTCACTCTTCTCAGGAAATCCAATAGGTGTATATATAATGGAAAAAGGATAAAATATCAAAATCATATTACCATTGGCCTAGTAGCATAAACAAAATAACTTGTTGATGCAAGCATCAAAATGGAATTTATTCCTCTGTTATAGTTGCTCTTTTTTTCCAACACGCTTGCTGGTGTTGGAAATTTGGAAAAGGATCATTGATATCTCAGTGACTTAGTTTAGCATGTGAGTTTTGAAATGGGAAATTGCTAATGAGAAAATCATGAAGTGTACAGTTGTAGTATAGGAAACTGAGTACTCTATTGGTAGGAAGGATACATAGTAGACCACGATAACTATAGATAACATAAAAGTATATATATTGAATGAAGAATTCTAGTATTGGCTTGCAGGAAATTCATTAAAGATTCTTCCAAGTATTGATTATAGAGAAAACTAATTGCTGAAAAACTCTTGACATATTTTAATGGAATATATTCCCTGGAAATATTTGTACAATTTGTGATTAGATGTGTAAATTCTAACAAATTTTAGAACACATGCATGAGATAAAACATAAGTGAATAAAATTCCAATAAAATTTATATTACCTCATGTGTTTGTTGGGGTAAAATGGAGAGAACTTCCTTTGAATAATATCGTTTCTTATTTTATTCCACTCGATTTGAAACAGATGGAAAAAAAACCTATTGACTCTTGAATGTTGGTTTCTTGAGACAGGTATGAAAAGTTATTCCGTCAAACAACCTTCATGTTCGACGCTCCATTCTACTAGGATAGCAATTTGAGCTTTCACAAATTAACTCAAATTTTGTATTTATGTCAAATCAGTAATCAAAATATGAACAATTGATGGTTTATTTGAAGGAGAGATAATTTCATCCGAGGGGGATTAAACCTATTTGTTCCTCGCTGGAATATTTTGATGCCTATCCTATATCTCTATGCTGAACTATTCTGATTACTTTTCTATATCTTCCCTTGGGTTTGTTTTAGTGCAAAGAGATATACAAAAACATGCCTAGAATGAGAGTTTCCTCACTAATCAGATGAAGAGTTTACATCCAATGCTTTGGATCCAAAATCTGGTCATAAATCAACCAGTAATGAAAATTTCCTCAATACTCCAACACAATTCAATTCCTAGGCTGCTAGAAATGGCTAATGGAATTTGATCATGGTCAAAATTGGTAGGAATTTTGAGAAGCATCATGTTTTCTGTAAATTAGGAATCATATTATTTTGTTTTGAAATGTGAACGTTTCCACTACTATATCATGTTTAGTTTGTTGATCAAAACCATGAGAAGTATATTTTTTATATGTAATCTTCAAAAGATAATGCTTCCTCATGAATATGTTGCAAAAACTTGGTGTATTGTATGCGTGGTCATTTGTTATAAGACTTCGAATGACATTTTTCCAACATGCCTGAAAATATTTACAATTTTTCTTTTAATTATTCCCTTAATGTACCTTCTCTGCTCGCCTTAGTATGCAAAATTAATCAATGGTTCAAAGTGTTTATGTTTTTCTTCAAGCAGTTGTCACAACATTTAATCAGAGAAAGAATAGGAAAAGATATTACTTTGAAATATTCTTTGGTAGCAGCAACTTGCATGCATAATACGAAGGACATCAACATCTAGTCCCTTTGAATCATAATTTCCTTTCTTTTCATTTATAGGTTTCCCAGGTTTGTTGATTATTTTGTCCTCTACTGTGAGGAAGTCAAAAACATGTTTGAGATTGATTCATAAGCCCTAGACATACCCATATTGTTGTTTGTTGTTGTTATGAAATTAAATCCATGTAGAATTGATATTTACTTCATTTTATTACTATTTAAGGGTTAAAACAGTGTTGAATCATGCACACAATTTCCTAGAAGTGTTTCTATAGGGAACTAGACTGCTCAAAATTCCCTTTCTCAGTAGATTGGATACATGGTTGCACCCAAAATATTCCCTTATATGAGGAAAAATGAGGTCTTACTATTGTTGTTTCAAGATAACACCCCACAACATGCCCAAATTTGGATAAAATACCAAGTCTAGTATGACCAATAAGAGAATATAAATAAATAGAAGAAAAGGAAAAAGTATCGAGCCAAAAACATACAATTGCAAAAATATCTCTGGTGCGTAAGAATGAAGAATAACATTATTGGAAAACAAAACTTGCAATAGTGGAAACACAATATAAGTATTTGTTTAGTTGTGGTGTTCCCTAAATATGCTCCGTAAGTTAAAGATCTAAGTGGTGAAGGGAAAATCATGCATCTGTCTACATCACCAATAATAGTTTTATTAGCAGTCTTTTTATTAATAAAATTGTACTTATTTTGAAAAAATATGGGTGTTGGTATAATAATATCTTTATTCTTCCTTACCTAGGAGAGTTCAACTCATTGTCATACTTGTTGTAATGTTTATAAATACATACAAATTTGTAGTTTGAGTTGACTACCATTGGGAGTTGTGTGAGTGTTGTGAAACATTTTAATATCTCGCAAATGCAGCAGTTTTCCAAGACTATTGAATGCATAGAATTCTTGTCTTCTTTAAACCGATTATGAATATGGCACTACAAATTAGAATGGACATGTCAAAAAAAGGGATTAAAGAAGGAAACATTGAGTTATCAATAGATTCAGTACAAGTGATGAAGGCCACTAGTTATGTGTTTCATCATCATTGGAAAAAATGGATTTACTATCTCGAGTGCATAATAATGAAGAATGAACTATTGGCAAATAAATCTTGCAATTGTGGAAACAATATAACTGAGTTTGTTTACTTCTATTTTTCCCTAAATATTATTTGTAAGGTAATGATCTAAGTAGTGAAGGGGAAAGCGTGCATCTTTCTTCAGCTCAAATAATAGTTTTATTAGCAGTCTTTATAAAAAATTAGTATTTTCTAAAAAATATGGGTGTTGGTATAATAATATCTTCGTTCATGATTCATTCATACCTAAAATATTTCAACTAGTTGTCGTACTTGTTATGATGTTTATAAATACATAGCAATTTGTAGTTTGTTTTGACTACTTTCCATCAATAGCTTTCGAATGGGTTGCAGTCAAGGGATAAACTCTAGTTGTAGTCCTGGAATGTGAAGAGTTGAATGTTTTGGGTTGAGATCAAAGTCATGGGAGCCACTAGAAAATTTTGTCGCCACATGTTCGAGATGTCAAATTGCCTCTACGGTGGGTTGATGCATGAGGGGAATTGAAAGGATTCATTACAAAGGGAATAAGCCCCATGTTCATTACATATGACATAGTGTACAATTTGTGTATAGATCAACATTTATCTATTGCATTTTTTATTATATGTGAAAGTAATGCATATCACTTGGTATTAGGGTTTAAAGATCATGAATGTTCTATGTGAAATTATTACATATCACTTAGTTTTAAGATTTAGTGATCATGACTCTTTAGGGATTGACAATACCCGTTAATGGAGATACTTGATTTCCCTTATGCATTCAATAGCTAATTTCTATTTTTGGTTACTGGAGCTTATAATATTTTTCTTCAACAACAAATTTCTGTTATTTCATGTAATTAAGCATTAAAAGAAGTGGCGCTTACTAGAATTATCTGTTTCGATAGTGATTTGTCTTATGTTACTTGGGATTTTCTTTGAAGGTTGATTATAGTTATAAGACAATGAATTGTATTGCTAATATTGGATATATTTTATTTGGTGTTATTATACTCGAATGATTGTGAAAAAAAATGTTCTAAGGAGATAATTTGGGGGGATTTAGGATTTTCATTGAACGGGATTACTATTGTATTTCCTTTCCGACTAAAAGGACATACTATGTATATTTTACTTTTTAATAATTTAAACATTTATATATATGGAAGTTTTGAATACATTTTTTCCATTTATTTCATTTTTTCATATTATGTTCTGTTTATCTCTAGTTTTATGGGAATAATTTGTTGCTATGACCTCAGATATATTTTATTGTTGTTGCATGACTCTCTGGTTCTCAAATAGTATGTGGCTATATTATTGGATCCATCCTTCCCTTGCATCCATATAAATCCATAGCCATTTTCGATATAGGTTAAATTTATTTATGACTGGAATCTGGATACAGTTAATATGAGATCCTAAAACATTTAGGTACCTTCTAAGGGATTTTGAGAAGAGGAGTTTCTTCATTTTAGGTTGATTGTCTTTGCTGTGGAATTATGTTCTTCATTGTTAGCTAATTTCAAGGAAGTTTCTAATTATTGTGGGTTGATTCTCATCTCCTAGCGTAGTTTTGTACACAGTTGGTAGATAGTTCATCATTTCCAAGGAGATTTTCTTTTAGTGTGCTGATATTGTCATTTCTGTCTTGGTTTCCTCATAAATGGGTTGTGATTTTCATTGAGTAGATATTACAATTTTTTTTCTCTCATTATCCTAGCATAATATTCTAATATTGGAGAATCCATTGGAGAAACAAAATATCCCAGTTCTTTTGACTTAAATAACTGATTGTTGAATTATGTTTTTGTGAAAGAGAAGATTACAAGGGATGGTATCTATTGATGGATTTTCCTATGATGTGGATGGAACACTTTGAAAATATTTAATTGTAGGAAAAAATGATTATTTTCTTTAGGAAGAATATGCCACAGAAAGGCTTACTGCAAAGGATTGAAGTCTTCCTTTTTATATTGGAAATGAAAACCAAATAGGTCCTGCATCAAATCCTTTGAAGGTTGGTGAAGGTCCTCTTGTAAAAGCATTGAATATTCATGGTTGATATGAGGTTGATTGGATTATAGATTATTACATCTATGCAAATGTTATTTCATCTATTTGGTTGCATCTCCTCATTTGAAATATATGGTTAGGGGTAATATTCAACTACCAAAATGATAACAAAGTATTTTCTAAAAAAATATTTGCACCATGTTGTTGGCTAAATAAAAGGAAAATGCAGAGCTAAAATGTTTATGCTTAAAACTTCAAAATTTCCTAAGGAACATGCCCTTGATAAATGCTATTGCAATGTGCCCTAGATGACCAATGTTTTTTAAAGTTATAAATTTCAAAGGGGTTGAAAACGATGCCTACTATATTGCAAACACACTTCTTGATGTGATTAACTTAATGAGGCTAATTCACATTGCCCAAGTCATTGTTCAATGTGATGTGTTCTAGCAGTCTGCAAGAGAATTTATTGTAACGAATACCACGTTGAAACTCCAAACCTTGTTGGCTATGCTTATTTGTTAACATAGTCCTGCAATGATGGAGGGAAATGATTGTATATTGATGTCTCTTTTCCTAGTATGTGGGATCTCGAGTGCTTCACAATTTGGTGTAGTACAATATTTTGTATTGTATTGTGGTAGTTTGGAACATGATTGGATTATTTGAGAAGCATCCGCTTATTATTTTACAATGTTCCTTTGAACACCATAGACTGAGATTTACATCAATGGAATCAAGAGTGAAATATTATTAATGAAATTGATTTTAGAAAACCTAGGTATAGGGAGCATATGATTACTAATGTAGTTATTTATCTATTTCTCTTAGTTTGTCCATTTTTTGTTGTTTAAGTTCAGATTACATTTGGACTGGCATAGTAATATCTCCCCATTCTTCGTGAATGTTACATGCTGGGGTTTCTACATTTGTTGTCTGTTATCAATACCCAAACATTGAACTTTCTTTGATTTATTAGTTGGTTATTAATATAACTCAAATTTGTTTTATTTCATTTATGAATTGTTAGCTATTGTTTGTTCAATCACATGCCAATTTTCAAAGAACAAAACAAAGAGTGAAGCAAGTTTATGATGCACAATATGATTCAATATAAACTGTAAATTTCTATAAGCCAATCTTCTCGCATGAAGAGGATATACATATTACGTGATGAATTAAATGGGTTAGATGTTGTCTTACGTTGTTGACAAGAATCTGCAATATTGTTCAACCTGGATTTCCTAGTTGGCAGGCTAATTATAGTTTGAAGGAGAGAACAAAACAAAAGAGTGAAGAAAATTTAAGATGCAAAAAATGATTAAATATGAAATGTAAATTTCTATAGAGCTAATTTGGAAAAAATAATGTAATATGTATAGCCTCTTCATGCGAGAATATTGTCTTATAGAATGTCCCCTAGTAATTAGGAAATAATTATTATGTCCAAAATTTATAGCTATAGATTTTTCCACTATTATTTCTTATGAAGAATCATATGGATCTTGTATTTGACTGTTAGCTAAATATTATGCTATTGGTCCCTCTTTTGAAGACTTATATGAATCTTGGTTATGAAGTTGTTACTGCTTAATTACAATTGCATCACCACCTTCTGCTTCTTCTTTTAACCCACCTTTGAATAGATTGAAAGGAATACTATTTTATATGATGCTAATAAATGAAGTGCTACTATATATTTTGACTTTTCAGGGACTAAACATGTTGACAATTTTAGGTACACCAGACATGGACACACCCAAGATAATGTCGCATAGTAGATCATGTTGTGTGCATGATCTTGATCTTTGGTAGGAATTATCTTGCTATAATTTTACTTTTTTGTTTGTAGTTTGAATAGCTTGTGTTTGCATTTTTATGTTTTAAAGCCATATTATACTACGAGAAATACTTAGGATTGAGTTTTACTCAAGATAGGATAGATTATCCTTAGTTCAAGACATACATGTGAAAATCAAACTACAAGCTCACAAGATTTTCTATATAGAGTAGGCCTTTAACAAGTTCAATATATTATGATCATTGATGGATGTGAATATTTTGAGGGCCATACCTTGTTTTGTTGGGTCGTGGGCCATACCTTTTTCTTAATGGTAATTTTCTTTATCATAGATGTGTATAAATGTTTAGGGGACATTAAAATTCAGATTACCATTCATCAATTTAGGGATAGGGTTTCAATGTTAAAATTGTAAGTTTTGAGCCATAGTTTTGTTAATGAAATTGTAACTTTGTAATGCATTCACTTGTATTTCTCATCTATTGTAACCCGATGTTTATTCCGGGATGTTCTTGTGTCATGTCATGCCCCGATGTTCTGATCAGGAGAATCAATAATGTAAACAAGTCATGTCAAGTTATTGTGGGTAACCCTCCTATTGTCTAAGGGTTAAAGTCCTCGCAGTTTCGGGGCACTAGGGTTATTAGACTCTCCTAGTGAGGTTGGCCCTAGTAGGTTTTTAGTCATGTCAGGATTAGTATAAATAGAGATCTATACTCTCTATTTAATACATATCTCATACACACTCAAGTGTAGTGCATAGGTGAGGAAGAGAAAGACATTGGAGCAAGAGGAAAGAGCTTACTGTTGTCGAGAGATTGTCTTACTGTTTTTGGGTTTCACTTTGGTGCTGATTCTATCTCAAAGGAACTTGCGGGGTTTTCTCCATTTATGGTTTCCCCGAGGAAAAACACTATCTTCATTGTCTCTTGTGTTTGATTTATGTTCTTATTGTTCTCTCAGTTTAAAGATCCTAATGATATGCTAGCTTAATGTTGAAAAACTAACATGGTATCAGAGCTAACCTGAGAAGAAGACACTGTTCAGCTGCAGGAACTAGGGATTCCTATTTTGTGGATCTCTCTCCATAGATTTTTAGCAAAATTAGGGTGGTATAACTCTCTTCCCTAGGGCACATCTTTCTGTCGAAGCATAATCCAATTCTGAGATTTTTCAGTTTTGTATCCAACACTACTGCCAGAAATTAGGGATTTTTACAGAAGTGGAATTTTTCAGTGAGCCCAATCCTGGATTAATATCCTCCCAAAAATCAAAGTTAGGGATCAATTTCAAAGAATTTGGTTGGATAGAAATCTAGGAAAATCAAAACCCTAATCTGCTCCTGAACGAGTACTGCAGGATTTCAGCTTCAAATCTAGATCCGACATCTTGACCTGGTAATATCTAAACATTTTGTATTTTGATTTGAGGTTCTTAGTTAAGATGTCTCATAATGCCAAGCTTGATGAAAAGCTTGAGGGAGTTGATAACTTCCAAGCTTGGAAGTATAGGATCTCCCTGGTCCTGGAAGAGAATGAGTTGGACTCCTACATCCATGAGGAGGTTCTAGTTCCAGAGGGAGATGAGGCCAAGGAATTACATAAGAATAATTTGGTTATGGAAAAGAGGATCCTTGCATATTATATCAAGCATCACCTTATTCCATAGTTGTCTTCCCTCAAGACACCTAAATCCATGTTTGATGCCCTAACCAAACTGTTTGAAGGGAAGAACATCAATCGGAAGATGATTCTAAGGAACCAGTTGAACAATGTCAAGATCCAAAATGAGGAGACCATCCAATCATAATTCACAAGGGTCTCCTAGATCAAAGAACAACTAGAAGCTGTAGATGAAGAAGTGGAGAATGCACAAATTGTGATGACAACATTGAATGCCCTCCCTAGGTCATGGGATTCTTTCATCCAAGGAATCTGTGCTAGGAAGAAGTTGGTCAAGTTCAGCAGACTATGGGAAGAATGCTCTTAAGAAGAGGCTCGTATATAAGCTCAAGAAGAAAATATGGGAAATGAAGATCAAGCTCTCGCAATACACTCAAGGAGAGGAAAAAGGGGAAAGCATCATCACGAAGGTAAGCATTCTCATAAGAAAGCTTCATCTAAACTCAGATGTTATACATGTGATAAAATAGGAAACTTTGCTAGAAATTCTCCCATGAATAAGAATGGATCCAAGAAGAAGAAGAACTCCAAAAGAAAACAGCATGCTCACACTGCTGAGGATGATGATCCTCCAAGGAAGAGAGTAAAGCAAGAAAGTGAAGACTCTTCAAGCGAGGATGAATATGTTCTGATTTCCACTCTCGCGGGAACTGTCACTCATGAAAGTAAAGATTGGCTTATTGATAGTGTGGATTCCAAACACATGACAGGTTTCAAAGAATCCTTTGAGAAAATATCCGAACATAATTCACCCCATAAGGTGAAGCTAGGAGATGACAACCAATATCCAATAAAAGGTAGTGGTGAATCCTCCTACAAGCTAGACTCTGGAAAGTCTATAAAAATGAAGGATGTTCTATTTGTACCAGGACTCAAGAATAACCTTCTCTCCATATCTACACTGGATGCAAAAGGCATGAGGGTTGCATTTATAGATGGCCAAGTTATCATGTGGCCAAGAGGAAATACTATTGACGATGCAATAGTTATTGGAGAATAAGAAGGAGGTTTATACAAGATGAAGGGCCATTCAGAACAAGCTATGGTCCATGAAATAGTAGAGCCAAATGAACTATGGCATAGAAGGCTTGCACATGTGCATTATAGAGCACTAACCCTTGCAAGAAAAGTTGTTGAAGGTCTTCCAGAAATTCAAGCAAAACATGAAGCGGTTTGCAAAGGATGTCCGAAAGGGAAGAATACAAAGAAGACATTTCCAAGTAGCGAGAGCAAGGAAAAGGGAATCTTGGAAATCATCCACTACGATGTATGTGGTCCAATGTCATGAAGTTCACTAAGCGGGTATGTATACTATGTTTCTTTCATTGATGAATTTTATAGGAAGACATGGATTTACTTCATGAAGAACAAAGATGAAGTGTTCAGCAAGTTCAAGGAATTTAAAGCCTTGATCGAGAACCACACAGAAAAGAAGATCAAGACCTTTCGATCAGATAATGGTGGAGAATTCACATCTAATGAATTCAAAGACTTATGCAAAGAATCAGGGATCAAGAGGGAGTTGTCCACTCCTTACAATCCACAATAGAATGGGGTTGTAGAAAGGAAGAATAGAACTATCATGGAAGCTGCAAGAGCAATGCTTCATGATCAGGATATTCCTATGCATCTATGGGCAGAAGTAGCCAGAACAGCGGTGTGTGTATAGAACCATACTCCACATAGAGTACTCGAGAATAAGACTCCTAAAGAAGTCTTCTTCGGCAAGAAACCAAAAGTCATCCATCTCAGAATATTCAGATGTCTAGTGTACATACACATACCAAAAGAGAAGAGAAAAAAGCTAGATCCTTAAAGAGAGAAGGGTATATTCATGGGATACTCTGAAAGCTCGAAGGCTTACAGAATATACTTCCCAGGATACAAGAAGATCAACATCAGCAGGGATGTAACATTTGATGAAGACACATCTTACAACAAATCCAGAAAGAGACCTGTTGAAGAACCTGAAGAATCCGAAGCTCCCAGAATTCATGATACAACCATGAATGAAGAAATTCAAGAAGAAGATCGAGAATTTGAAGAACCACAAAGACCTATAGATCCACCTCAGGAGAAGAATCCTCACAGGAGGAAACTTGCTTGGGTACGACATGTTATCTAAGGTGTGGAAAGATATGGGGCTCCAGAAGAAAATCACAAAGAAAAAAGAGAACCAGATCTTGCTCCAGATATGTAGCCTTACTATGTGACTTTATCAAAGAAGAACCTTCCAGTTATGAAGAAGTGGCATAATGGAAAGAATGGAAGGATGCGATGATCGAAGAATATCAATCAATCATGAAGAATGATGTTTGGGATGTTGTCCCAAAACCATAAGGGAAGTCAGTTGTAACGTCCAAATTGATCTACAAGATCAAGCATGCTGCGGACGGTAGTATAGAGAAATATCAGGCAAGATTTGTGGCTCGTGGCTTCTCATAGAAGGAAGGAATAAACTATGAAGAAAACTTTGTTCCTGTAGCCAAATACACTTCCATTAGATTAGTACTTGATTTGGCTACAGTAATGAAATGGAAGATAAACCAAATGGATGTCAAGACTGCTTTCTTGAATGGTGTAGTGGAAGAGGAAGTGTATGTAGAACAACAACTCAGATTCGAGACACATGACAGGGAGTCTCATGTGTGCAGACTGAAGAAAGCCTTGTCACCCAAGACATGGTATGGCAGAATTGACAGCTTTCTATCCAGTTTGGGCTTTACCAAGAGTAAATAAGATTCCAACCTTTAATACAAGGTTGAAGATGGAAACCCAGTGATGCTTCTACTGTATGTAGATGATCTGTTTGTAACAGGTATGGATGGGTTGATTGCTGATACGAAGAGAAAGATTGCTTCCGAGTTCGAAATGAAGGACTTGGGTATGATGCATTATTTTGTAGGTATGGAGGTGTGGAAGAATGTGGATGGAATCTCCCTCGGACAAGTAAAGTATGTAGTAGAGATCCTGAAGAGGTTTGGGATGATGGAATGCAAGGCTATGGCCACACCTATGGCATCGAACCTGAAGCTATTGAGTGATGATTCATCAAAGATGGTTAATGCTATGATGTATCATCAGATGATTGGGTCCTTGATGTATCTGACGAACACAAGACCAGAAATTTTCTTTGATGTGAACACCTTTAGCCAGTTCTTGACAGATCTGAGAAATGTTCACTTGATTGCTACAAAGCATATTTTGAGGAACCTAAGGGGTACAATTGATTATGGGCTCAAGTACAATGCAAAGTAGAAGATTAACCTAGAGGTTTATGTTGATTCATAATGGGGAGGCAGTACCATCGATAGGAAGAGCACTTAATGGTGTTGCTTCAATATGGGATTAGGTCTAATCTCTTTGTTTGGTAGGAAGCAATCCTGTGTGGCACTGAGTACAGCTGAAGAAGAGTATGTCGCAGCTTGTTCATCTATTTGTGAGGAAGTATGGTTACGGAAGCTACTGTCTGATTTATTTGATCTCTAGATGGATGCTACTTGTATACATTGTGACAACCAGAGTTGTGTGAAGTTGTCAGATAATCCCGTGTTCCATGATAGGTCGAAGCATATTGAGATCAAGTATCACTATATAAGGGATATGGTGTAGAGGGGAGTAGTGAAGCTCCAGTATGTTGCAACGGAGGAACATATAGCTGATGTATTGATGAATCCATTGGCTAGGGTGAAGTTTGAGTACTTCAGGAAGAAGCTTGGTGTTCTCCAGATCGAGGTTTCCTCCAAGGGAAAGTGATGAGTCCCATAGCCATTTTGACATGGTCATAGGATTGGTTCCTTCCATGGTCAGATGTAAGGGATGAGCGATTCTGTCATGCTGAGAGAATTGGTTCCTTCCATGTTAGATATGAGTGCTGAATGGCATTCTTGGAATGGAGGTACCTGGTTAGTTACCAGGAACACTCATTCCAGGACTGAGAGAGCCATTCTGATCAGTAGTTTATATGTAAGGGCTGATCCATTCTATCATGGTTAAAGGATTAAGTTCCTCCCATGTTATATGTGAGTGTTAGCCATTCTCTCGAGTAGGACATATGTAAGGGAAAATACCATTCTAGGAATGGAGGAACCTGGTTAGTTACGAGGTAGCTCAGTCTGGGACTGGGGGACATTCTGAACATGCATGTTGGATTGGTTCCTCACATGTGTTATATGTAAGTGTAGAGCCTTTTTGAACATGCATGTTGGATTAGTTCCTCACATGTGTCGAATGTAAGTGCAAATCCTTTTTGAACATGTATGTTGGATTGGTTCCTCGCATGTGTCAAATATAAGTGCTGAGCCTTTTTGAACATGCATGTTCGATTGGTTCCTCACGTGTGTCAAATGTCAGTGTTGGGCCTTTCTAACAGGGTTGTGGGATTGGTTCCCACATGGTGAGATGTGAGTGTTGGGAATGCCTTTCTAATATGATTATAGGTTAGTTCTGACATGATCATATGTAAGTGTTGGGCGAAGACCTACATGGTGGTTAGGCCTACATCCAACATGAAAAATGGTTGGCTCTGTAGAACTTCCTATGACAAGAAGAATCGTGAGATATCACCCGTGAAGATTCAGTATTGATGATCCAGCAAAGATGATCCAGATCGAGGGAAGAAACAGATCTAGAGATGATGCTCCAGAGATGATCTAGATTGAGGGATGATCCAGATTCAGAAATGATGCTACAGATGATCGAGATCGAGTGATGATCCAGATCCAGTGATGATGATCTAGATCGAGTGATGATCCAGATACAGAGATGAAGATGACTTGAATACAAAGAAGACTTTAATATGAAGATGAATTGAAGATTCAGATGACGAGAATACCTAGAGAAGACCTAGAGAAGAAGACTAGTGATGAAAATTGTGTCCAAAGAATACCTTCCTAGTTAAGAGGGAGTGTTAATGTAATTGTAACTTCAGAATTTATTCACTTGTATTTCTCATCTATTGTAACCTAATGTTTATTCCAGGATTTTCTTGTGTCATGTCATGCCCTGATGTTCCTATCAGGAGAATCATTAATGTAAACAAGTCATGTCAAGTGATTGTGGGTAACCCTCCTATTGTCTAAGGGTTAAAGTCCCAAGAATTTTGGGGAACTAGGGTTATTAGAATATCCTAGTGAGGTTGGCCCAGGTAGGTTTTTAGTCATGTCAGGATTAGAATAAATAGAGAGCTAGACTCTCTATTTAGTACACATATCATACACACTCAAGTGTAGCACATAGGTGACGAAGAGAAAGACACTGGAGCAAGAGGAAAGAGCTTACTGCTATTGGGAGATTGTCTTACTATTTTTGGGTTTCACTTTGGTGTTGATTCTATCTCAGAGGAAGTTGCGCGGATTTCTCCATTTATGGTTTCCTCGAGGAAAACCACTATGTTCATTATCTCTTTTGTTTGATTACTGTGCTTTTTGTTCTCTCAGTTTAGGGATCTTAATGATATGCTAGCTTAATGTTGAAAAACTAACAAGTTTAAGGGTTAGGGTTTGAGTCTTCACTTTTAGGGTTTTTTTATTTGTTTTTTTTATGTCCAAAATATGTTGAAAAATGTAACTTATGAACATATTATTATTGTGTTAGTGTTATACCTCCTTCATGGGATGTTATTGAAGTATTTGGTAATGTAAAAGTCATGGAAAGACATAATGTAAACAATCATTGTAATTCGGGTCAATATAAATTGATAATGTGCCATTGTACTAATTTTATATATTTTTCTCATGTAGGCTTCACTTTTAGTTTCAACATCGATTTGGAATTTCAATTTTGAATATTAAGTAAGATTTGAAACATGGTCTATGGAACGAAAAATAAAACATCAAGACAAAAGGATGTAATATCATATTTTCAAAAGCCTCAATCCAATAATCCACATTATGTTCATGCTTCAAGCTCTATTAAGCAAGGTATCGGTGAGAGATATGTCAATACATTTGAGAATGCATCTACAACCCATACAATGGATGGTAGAATACATACTTCTAGTGAACAAAGTGAGACAAATTCATTTTCATTTGAAATCGATAGTTCAAATGTTGAATATTTTTCCTTGCAAGGTGACATAGTGCATTCATGGAAAATGAAAAAGGGAAAATGGGACATAGGGAGAAAATTTAATTTTGATTACATCTCAAGATACCCATTTATTGAACCAATACCTCCAGCAAATGAGAATGAGACCTCACGAGAAGTTAAATGCATTTCATGCTGTTGGAAACTTGGGAAGGTAGTGAAATTGTAAATGAAGTTATACACACTAGAGAAACATGTTAGAAATGTGTATGATAAGAAAGATGAAAATGATGAGAATAAATATACTCCCAGATGGAAATATATTGGCCAATGTTGACATCTCCAATTTGAAGAGGAATATAATAAATTCTTACTAAATAAGAAAAAACTTGAGGAAAGTGGAGGAAACATCACATCTCAATTTGGAAAAATGATGGAAATGAAATTATTATCAAAGATGATACAATTAAGCACTATATTTAACCTCCTATCCAATGGTCATCCTATGATAAATTATCCAAAAATCATGAAATATTTATCTTTCATTGGAGGAAATTTCAACTCAAAATGGGCCTCCTAAAAAAAAAAAAATAGTTAAAATAATAAAATAATATTTATTGATTTTGGAGGAAGAAAAGAAAAAAACTACTTTTTTGTTTGTATTTTTGACATATCTCCCTGTGTTTTTACTCAAATTTCGATCGAGAGAGCTCATTGGATGCAGAATTAATTTCTACATCCAATGAGTACCCACTCGACATACTTTTGACAGACCCCGCTACCCTAAAAACAAGAAATATCTGAAAAAATGTGATGATGATGTAATTAATTTCCGCATCCAACGAGTACCCACTCGGCATACGTTTGACAGACCCTGCTACCCCAAAAACAAGAAATATCTGAAAAAATGTGATGATGGTAGTGGGGTCCGTCAAATGTATGCCGAGTGGGTACTCGTTGGATGCGAAATTTAATTCCGCATCCAACGAGCTCTCCCAATCAAAATTTGAGTAAAAACATGGGGAGATATGTCGAAAATACAAACAAAAAAAATAGTTATTTTTATGATACCTATCCCCAAATTTATATCAAAAAAGTGTTTAAGACCTATATGGCATTTCAAATTTAAAGAAATTTCATTGGCTAACACATGATTACGTTGAATTTGAGTTAAAGTTAAAAGGCCCATTTTGAGTTGAAATTTCCTCTAATGTATTCAAGTGCCAAATTTTCAATCTTCTCATTGGTCTTTATCGAGTGGTTGGGAATGGGGAAAATATTTAGCTCAAGTAGAAAAGGACAATATGAAAGAGAAGATTGCAAATGTTACATTTTTTTCATTGTATTTGGATGAAGTTACGACTATTGATAATACTTCATGGATTTGCATGAGCATTTATATGGTCATTAACCATATCAAGAATTCCTATATACTTGGAATTCATAAAATGACCAAAATTTTTACAATAGAAAATAGTTATGAACTTGTTATTAATAGTTTGAAGGAGAATAGCGGTGTGGATCATTCCATGATTGCAAAAAATTTTGTATCTATTGGAGAAAATGGAGCATCATTAATGCAAGGACAAATGAATGGACTTTGTGCTATATTGCAACTCTTGCTTCACTGTATATGCTTAGTATTCATTATATGGTTCACAGGATGAATATTGCATTTAAAATAGTGTGAAACTTTTCATTGGTTTCAAAGGTTGAATATATTGTATGTGAGGTGCGTGCATACCTTTTTCGGAGTCCCAAACAATTTTTAGAGTTTAAATTTCTTTTATTATGGTGTTAAATCGAAAAAAACTATTAAAATATGTTGATACAAGATGGATTCCAGTGAAGGAACCAGCTAAAAGAATATTCAAAGATTATGCATCCTTGGTATGGGTGATGTATGAACATCACTCAAATGTAGAAAAATATCAAATACTTCTATTTCTATTAACTGATATAGAGACATTATTAACATTTAATGGAATTCTTCCTATGCTTCATCAAATGATTAACCTTGTGAAGATGGCTCAGACTTGCACAATGTATATTGTTGAATACACAAGAGCAAGAAAGTTAACATGTCTTGCATTGGATAATTTATATATTATGGCAAAGTCATTTATAGGTCTAGCATTTACAAATTGGAGTAAGATAATCAACATAGAAAATGATGAATGTTTTTTTAAGCATCATGAAAAAGGGATGCTATGCATGGAATTCCATGGGAATATCGTTCCCTTTTATTATATTGATAAGATATTAATATACAACAAACAATTCCCCATGTCAAGAGAACGATTTCAGGATGTTGTAATTTCCGTGAGATGCAACTTGATAGAAATTGAAAAATCACTATCATCAGAGATAAGAGAATGATTTCCTCAAGATGAATTGTTGGAGGCCATGTCTATCATATACCCTCAATATTGGAACCATAGTCAATTTTCAGATACTTTAAAGGTTGACTTTATAGATAAATGCAAGATTTTGCAGAGCCATTTTTGTTGAGAAGACGAGATACAAGGAGAACATATTCAAGGTATTTTAGATTGAGAAAAAATAAGAGATCAAGCTCAATGATTTTCTACAACATTGTGGGACCAATTTTCCCCATTGGAAAATAAAGAATATGATGTAATTGCAAGATTATGGACTAAGCTCAGTGGTAGCGAAATCCTATGGCAAAGAATGCCAGAATATTTCAAATTAGCAGATTTATGTCAAACCATGATTTAGTGAAATGACATTCTTGAAATCAAAGTTGAGGAACAAGCTTGATAAAAATGTGGATACATGCTTAAGATTATGTGTAACAAAGTATGAGGTTGACAATTTTCCATATGAAAGAGCATTAGCTCTTTCGAAATCAAATCATGAAAGAAGGGGAGAAAAAAATATAACAAATTTATTTAATGAAATTGATGTGTAACATAATGTTTTTAATGATCATAATGACGGTTCATATGTAGAAGGTCATGTTCAAAATGTCGAAAATAAGGACCATGACCAGAATGTGAATTAGAAAATGAATTTCACCTAAGATTGTATATGATCTAATTCATAGGATGTAATGTCCCTAAAATCCGTAAATAAAAAAGAAATTGCAGGGTCAATAAAAATACTAAGGTTAGAGAGACATCTAACTTATCTTCAACATTGTAAAAACTTAATAGATACAATATTTTTGTTCAAGATTTGATTTTCTCTTGTAGGTTAATACTTGGTATTCTAATGATGATGATGTTTGATATCATTCATTTGTATACTGATTTTATTGTATATTTATGTATTTTAATTAATTTAATAATGCTTCTAATAGCACTTGTTTATAAAGGATTCATAATACGCAACCTAGTCTTAGTTACTAAATTTACGTGGCTAACTTACCTCTACTTCTAAAGGGGAGGAGTGGCTAGATTTCCATAACGAATTGATCGAAAGGTAAGAAAACGCCTAGGACTTGGGGTTATTTCTTTATTACGAGCTAATGCATGATGTATCCGGTGTTATATTGCTGAGCCTATGCTCTAAATGTGTTCTGAGGAGGGGACAAGACCTAGCACAAAAAGGTTCTAAACTCTAAACACTAAGGGTTTAAGTGCTTGATATTAATACTTAACCAATAAAATACAAAGGCATGAGACTATAGGGAGAAGAGGTAGAAGTATAATATTTAGTAGAAGGTAGTTGTCACATTTAAGGTGAGCCATGTGATGGATGTGTGGCTCCGTCCACGCTGGTGCAGAATTAAAAGAAAAATTTAGGGTTTCAAATTTCTTTCTTTTGCATGGTGAAGTTGTTGAGGGAAGAGATCTCCTTGGTTAGGGATTTTGCTGGCAAAGGCAGAGCATGGAAGAAAACTGCAAGGTTGTCAAAATTCTTCTAAGGTAAGCATTGTTACTCCTGCAGATTACAATATTTACATGTATATTATTTTTCAGAGACGTAATCTAAAATTCAAATGGTTTTTCGTGGTAGGTTTAGTGGTGGAGAAGCTTATGAATATGGGCAGGGATATATTGTCAAGCCACCAATTGGTACGCCCATGTACAAGGGCCCTTATCCTCTGAATTAGTCGTTA
This sequence comes from Pseudotsuga menziesii, assembly GCA_001517045.1. Taxonomy (NCBI): domain Eukaryota; kingdom Viridiplantae; phylum Streptophyta; class Pinopsida; order Pinales; family Pinaceae; genus Pseudotsuga; species Pseudotsuga menziesii. The sequence continues at coordinate 115,380 of LPNX010118476.1, forward strand.
TGTGGTTTGAAAGGTTATGGGAATTCTCTAATTGTTATTTTTAAAGGATTCCCATTCGAAAATGTTAGGGTTTGGAAAGTGAGATGAAGCTGAGACTATTCATGGGGTTTGGTGTTTTTATGTGATTATGTTATGTTTAGGAATTTGTAATGTGATAACGAATGTGGGTGAAATGCTATCTAAAATACATCACTAAATCTAGAATTTCAATATTTGTATTGTTACTTTTTTTATGCACTATGAATTTGATTTAAGAAATTAAATTGTAGTTCGGTTAAATCATTAGAAATCTTTTAATGGTGCATATGGCATTCTATTGTGATGGAGTTGTTCATCGTTTATATATGTCATTTCCAGCAATGGCACGATGGTAATTTTTTTACTGTTTGTTCTAGTTGGGTGAAAGATGATATAAAAGTGGGTTTGACATCTCTGCATTTTCTATTGGAGTGTTGAAATGCAGTCTGTATATTCCTACATTTAGCGATGTAGGGGTGAATGATTTGGGTATATGCTCACTTTGTGGGTTTTACATAATGTTAGTGTGATTTGGTTTTAGAAATGTAGAATCCTGAGTGTTAATTTATAATTGTTGTTTTCAAAATGTTTATTTTTCTTCTGTATAGAAACAAAGGGTAAGACTATAGCTCTGTTCTTTATTTAATTCTTAATTTATATTAATACACTTATCATGCCAACATAAGGAACGAACCCTTCCTTCTACATGGTGGCTGGGAAATACAACCCTATGGGTTTCGATGGTGGGTTGAAGGGTGTCGTTATACCTTGGTTGAGTTTAATTTAATGTTCTATGTAACAGTCTAAAATCTTTATATTTTTACATAGGATTGTAACCCACGCCTATGAAATTCGATAGTTTAATTTTTTTTATCGCTATGTTATTTTATTTCCTTTAGAAGCATGAGAAGGCTTCAATCCAATTCTTTATGGGATTCGAGGAATGTTGGGTTATCATGATTTAATTACTTATTGTGTCTTAGATAATTTATATATATCAACGTTGGAAAGTTCTATTACGCTAGCACTAAAAGATTGGTCTTTCCTTTTCCAGGATGGATGGCAGTTCTCCCTTTGTGGGATTTGATGGTTGGTTGATTGTCAATATTTTTGGTTTAACTATCTATGGCTCTATATTTTTATTTAATTATTTTAATGGTCTAAGTACGATTTCATCCCACTCTGTGCATGTTTTATGGGATGAAATAACGGTTCTAGAATGTTGACAGATGTGTACTTAATCTCTAAGGGATTTGATCCCTGATTCATGACTCTATGTTATCATTGGTCTTTAAATTATTGATTTAATGGATAGTTTATTTATTTGTTATATTGAAAAGATCTATGTCTCTTTAAATTTTTAGTTAAACACTTGGGTGCGATTTAGATCATTCATGGATCTTCTGTAATGTTTATGGTAAGTGTTTTATTTGTAAATCTAGGTTTAAACTCTACGTGTTGATTTGTTTAAGGGTTGTATTTATAAAATTAGGATTTAATATTAGAGCTCTAGCACTAGATTTGATTGGCTGGAGAAAAGAATTGCATGGTAAAAAATCTATCCTATCTCGATAGAATGCTTAAATATCTATTTGATATTGTTGCTAGGTTCTAAGATCCTATGTGTGGAATCAATGTTATTTACTATTTTTTGGGAAAAGGTTGATAAGGAACCAATGTTTTAAAATATAGTCTAAACCCCTAAGCATTATAGAATCTTTGAAACTAATTCAACACAATCCTTATAAGAAGTTAAACTTATATTATATCTTAAACTAATAAAACAATCAAAAACATTTATTCACAATGATGATGGGCGATTTACAAATTCCAATAAAAAACCTAATGGTTGTAATCACAACCCGTAAACATAATTGAAAATAGAGATAAAATATGAAATATAAGAAATATCTTACCTGCAATTACATATCTTGAAATGGCTTTAACAACCTACACACTTCAACACACAAAATTAATAAACCACACTCTATCTATGACCTTAGGAGTGATAACTAGATGACCTTAGAACTTCCATGTTCCTCCCAACCATGACTCGGAACCGTTCCTTGTTCTTAATCAGATCCCCCTGAGCTAGCTCCATGGAACATACAAGAGATCTAGAAATCCTAAGGATGAGGTTATTGGTGTTTTTAAGTTAGGATCTATATGTTGGTTTGGAAATTATCTCCAATCCCATCTAGGAATAATACTCATATCCCCAAGCCTTCTCTTTGGAAAAAGGGCAGTTGGATTAACTTCAATTGAATCAAGATTTCATTACTTTCATGAAAATAATATTTAGTTTGATTTTTATGTAATATATATTAATTTTGTTAACTAGAAACTTTTACTAGTTCCTACTTGATTTTTTAGAATATAATTTTCATTTAAATATTTAGTTTATATTATAATATATACATAGACTTTCACTTATTAATTTTGTTATCTTTATTTCTTTTCTCTCTCACACAAACACACACACACACACACACACACACACACACACACAGATATATATACATATTATATAGACTTTACTTATTAATCATCTATTATTAACCATGCATTAATAGCATAATTTTTTTATTCGATGCTTCCTTAGTTTAAGTTAATTCTTTTAACAAGGCCTCATGCAGGGTTTGCTTGATCAACTAGGATAGGTAGCTATAGATTTTCTTGCATGTTGGATTACCTCGTATTCGTGGCAGTATCTTATAGTCCTTGGTGAGAAATAGATTATAATTTCATTTAATAAAATTAAATAAGTATGATGAAGGATGATCCTATTCACAGTCTTTCCAACTCAACACCTTTAATTACAGTAATCGCTAGTGCTATTTCAAGCTTATGCTCAACACTAAAAAATGGGTGTTACACTAGTGCAATTCCAGATCATTTTTGCTTAACACTAAATACTAGGATGCATTTTTACAAGACACCTAGGGATACAATGGCCAAATATTCGATCCTCCAATGCTTATGCTCAACATAAAGTTGGAGTGCTATAGGTATTATTCCCAACACTTCCATTCTTTACTTGTTGGGATTACCCATGTGCTCCCAAGATTACGCTCAACACAAAGTACCATAACCCATGTGTTCTAGCGATTATGCTCTGTTAGAACCTAGAATCACACCCAAGGCTGTGGGAAGGAAGACCCGGAGGTAAAAACAGAAACCACTTTATGAAAGGTATTTTGATTCTCCAATTCTAGAGAGGGATCTCTCATAGATGTATAACAAGGCTAGACATAATGTCACAAAATGGGTTTCAAATATTTGGTGGTTGGAAACAAAAAGAGGATATATCGGGCTATGGAGTCAAAATACCAAGGAAACAGAGGAGTTTGCATAGGAAAACGATTTGAAGAGAGATATAATGCTTCCATCATGGTCGTTGTGTTTAGGGGTTTGGTAAAAAGAAGAATGATGACAGTTTGCTAACATGGAGCACCACTAAGATGAATTCCGTGCCTACTTTGGAAGAAATAATTTGGTGGATATTGAAGACAATGGTAGGAGCATATGAGTATGAATTCCTAACCATTATACACTATTTCTATGACATGAAGGACACATAACATAAAGAATCACTGGAAATAATATGCAAATGAGGAAAAAAAATGTACAGATTGTGATTTAGAAATGCACAAGAATTCTTGTAATGCATATGACCATAATTTGGATATGTATATTAATTCCAAAATATCATAAACATGACAGTGTTTACAGATTCAAGACCAACAAACCTTTTTTCCCTTTACGGGAGTCTTTTTATAGCGCTTCAGACCCCCAAGATAATCTCGGCACAGGGTGAGAAGTTGGTTACAATTCACGATCAAAATTCTAACTAACTAGAACATGGCATCTCCACCATGATTTACATATCTCAAACAAACATTATGGAGAAAATACGCATGCTTGGTTTGAATGGAAGCATGATGCTTCTAGCTCTGAGCTTGCTGGATTAGAAAATGATGTCTTAGGATTCCTTCGGGTGGCTTATTGTTAACTAGGTTTGAACCACTTTCCTTTTTGTCAATTCTACAACGTGTCTTTCTTCTTTTCATTTCTATTCATTCTTTCCTCAAATTCACCATCTAAGTCACCTTTCTGCATGGGCCTAAGGCTGGCAAGAAATTTTGTGTTCATTCTATGCTAATCCTTCCTTATAGATTCCCCCTCTCCTCGTAATATTGTTATATGAGGGGATTTGAAGAAAGGCCACATTACTCCTGGAAGTAACAAGCCCTTGGAGTGGATTTCCATTCTTGTACTCTCTACCTCCCATAAGGAGGATCCTCCTATAGGAAATACAATAGGGTGCGGCTTTGACATCCTCACCACCAGAGAAAAAGTTGGAAAGTTGAATTCACATAGACAATGATGAATCCTTTGGACCACCCCTCTTCCAGTCTGAGCATTCGCTCAGACGGACCACCCTTAGCAATGGTCACCACAAGATGAGATTACATGGACTGCAACTAAGTATGGGGGTTTAGGAGGGACATCCATTGGACAAAGAATTTGAATAAGTGTCTTTGCAGAGGTACATCATTCTATTATGACAGTAATTCCCTCACCATCCTTAGGAGTTCCATCTAATACGATGAACATCCCTATAGTGACCTTGCTAACATTGGAAGGATCCTCTAATACAATGAACGTCTCTTCCCCGATGGTTGGCGCATCCTTCGTGAAAAATAGACAAGCACATGAATGCAGAGCTATGCTCACTAACCAATATAATACCTTGACAGACAATATTTTCGAACTAGATGGCCATCATAGATATCCTCTAGAACTCTTAGAACTTTCAACAAAATGTCACTCCAGTTTTCTCTTCCATACTCATTTAATCTGCATTTTTCGGTGGCTCTAAAGTGTGGAAATTATATAGAGCCAGAGAACTGGACACAATGATGCATCATTAGCATCCTTCCACACTTTGTTGTTGATTATCATGATGACAGTACGAGTGGGTACATGATCCTAGGATCTCTCCTTCTCATTGGATATCTAGTCACGACATCTTCTCTGTTGTAGCATTTCATTATTGTCTGCAAAAATGAACTATGGAATTATCCCATATTGACAACCATATGGCTCAAGTCCCATGTAATTGATGTTCCTACCCTTTCATCCTTGCGGATGACGATATCAAAACAATTCCCCTTCGTTGCATCTTCTCTCTTTGTGTAGAAGCTCTACCTTCCCTCTGCAATTTTGACCTTTCAGGATATGGTTCAGATTTCAGCATTATTAACGCAGTGACCTTTGGGTTTAGTAGGGTTATCTATGTTGTGGATCCACCTCCTCCATTGCAGGCACACTCTGATGGCATTGGGACATTTGATTTTTTGTCATTTTGGCCCTTCGCAGATCTGTCTCAAGATTTTGAACTGACAATGTCTTTTTGGAGCAAGATAAATGTAAGTAGAGCCATACATTTCACTTCTGAATTCTCCTATTTGTGACATTTGGGGAATACCACCATTTTGGACCTTTAGATTTGAAACCTCCTTCAATCTTGACCGCACACATGTACTGGAATATCAATTTTTGCGAATCCTTGTGATGATTTGTCCCATGCATATCTCATCAGTGAAGATAATTTCCATCGTGGATATTTTTTTGGTGATATATACACTGTCAAATGTTTCCTCTCTTTAACCTATTTCATTGTGTGGAGACCGAAACTTCTGCAAGCAATTCAATCTAGCGAAATCGATCTCGTCCGTAGATCTTCGTTCCATCAATCATGGCCATTGTGACTTGCGGTCGCTTTAACACCATTTCACAAGGATGCGAAAGCACTTTTGCTCGCACTTGTGGTATTCATAAAAACCCCTTTTGACCATCGTTTTGTCTCATCCTTCAATCGTCTTCACAAAAATGCTGCCCTTTAACACAATTTCTCGGCCACCCTGCGATTGGAATCGTCACACATTTTTTGGGTTGTGGTTACTCTGTCTTACCTTTCCGCCATCTTACACCAAACAAAACATAATGATAAAAAATGGATCCATATAGGGATTTTATCCTCCCTATGAGTTAGAAAATGACAATGTAGACCAAGTGCCATATCCATTGGGCGACCTTCTCATCTTTGTTGCAATCTTTCAAAAATGCTCCAAAAGACCAAACTTAATCCAAATAATGGAAGCAATTGAAAAGCTAAGATGACACTCAAGAAAAATTGTCTATAAGGTAAATTCTCATCATGTCGATCTTATTCATTCCTACCTACCTATCTAATGGGATTCTTCACTTGGTCAGGTAATTACAGACTTCTAGTAAATCCATCCAAGAAAACGGTCCCATAAACCCCATTTCTTCTTGTGTGATATGGAGAACACTACTAAAGGAATCGGTGACATTGAGTTATAAAAAATAAATTGATCTTTATGATAAATATCTAACCATACATTACCATTCTCCAGCTGCTCCATGTATTCCGCTATCGGACCGTAGAATCCCAAGTGCTTTCTAATTTCTCCAACTGTCATTCGGACATGAAAAAAATGTTCCAATTTCCATTCTTCCAACATAATCCATAGGTGATGTCTAAAAAAACTTTGGTAAGTGTCATCCTGGTCCTTTGTATCCATGACATCAATCTTTTTGTGTGAGATTCCAGAACTCATGGCCTAATTTCTCACAAGTGTCATGAAAAAGGTAACGTTGTGTTCCTCAATAGAACCTAGAATGCCTACTTCTAGGTGACCTTTCGGGTCGAAAAATCATTTTGTATAATCAGATATATGACAATAAGGAATCTTGCAGCATCCAGATAAATTTTTCGTCTGCCTATATTGGGAAAATCGCTCAATAATTAACCCCTCCTACTCACAATCAGGTTGGTTTTCGAAGGAACAATGTTTAAAGTTCACTAGGAAATTCTCAAATGATGCACCATGTTCTTGAATTAGCGTCTTAGGGAATAGAATTTCATTTTCTGGGCTCACTCCAGCATGGGCGTGATCATCCTCCTCAACGGGGCTGAGAAGGAAAAAAAATTTCGCTTGATATGGGGTTTTTGGGCTCAAGACGCATGAAGAAGCCCTGATCTCAAAAACCTATTCTTTTCCTCCATTAAGTATCAGGACTATAGGATCTCCAACTATTTCTCTAGCCATGCTGCCCCAATGATTGTATTCATATTCATCATATATAGGCATGCCGCAATCTCTTTTGAGGCTATCGGGGGTACAACTCGGAACAAGTTGGTCGCAATCTTGAAGGAAAGGACTGATAAAATTTCCCACCTTTCCACCTCTTGGATGATATTCTTTCTATATACTAGAGGAAAACGCACGTTTCCAAGGCGATTCATCTTCTGTCACATGCATCTCTACCCGACCCAACTCCTTGTTGTTTTCATTAGAAATGTCCCGGTCCAATATCTTTCCCGACAATCTGAAATTTTCTTCGACGTCCGACGCATCAGTAAGTATTCTTTGTAATGACACCGATTTTCTTTCCAATAGACATAAAGACAAACCTGGAGGAAAAGTAGACGCATAATGTAGCTTTGTCGCACCCTCTAAGGGCTGAATTTATTTGGGCATTCCATAATAGAAACTTGTGAACCTTCTATTGAAACTTGGCGTGGCTTTTCATGTGTGTTTCCTCGTAGAATGAAACTTTGAGAGAACCTACTCCAATGACCTCTTTTCACCCCAAAAATATAGGAACACACAAGAAAACTCCTCCCATGTATTGACGAATTCCGACTGCAAATGCCTGAACCATTTTTTGACACAACCTTGAAAATATTGGGAAAAATCTCTCATACAAACATCCTCATGCTCTATCTAAAAAATATCAAGAAAATATTCAAAATACTGTAAATTTTTCTCAGTTGTAAGGCCTTCATATTCTTCTTCAAACTCAGGGAGGTATTTATAGTGTTTTGTGGGGAAATCATGGAGGACCTGAGACAGGAGAAGAGGCATGTATCGACTTTGGGTATTGGGTGAAACAAAGTCTTATGGAACATATATGCTATCAGAAACAGCATCATGGGGCCCATCATGCTTCCTCTTAATGTCAGGGGTCTCAGGTGGAGGATCTAGACCAACGTCAGACGTACATGATAGAGAGACACTTTCCTTTAGTAGGGAAGGATACATAGGAGTGAACTTATGACTTTTCTTGGGGTTAAATAAGACATGAAATACTATTCTAACAAACTTAGGAAAAAATAAATAAATATTTACAAGAAGAGCCACAACGTTCTAGATAAAGCTGAATCTTAAGTATCTCGTCTTCTATTCAAGCCTGCCCATGCCTTCACAGTGAATTTACGCACATTACAGAAGCTTCCAATGCCTTCTTGGTACTTAACTCTCAGTACTACAATATTAGTGGAGTTTTTGCAGTATCAAAAACATGTGTTTATGGAAGTCACCAGGTGAAAGATTCATTTTCTTTCGGATGTCTGACCATTGTTCACCATTGACAATCTGGTCTACGACCCTATCGTCCTTGGTTACAGGAGGCTTTGAACCTTCCTCCTCGTATCAGTATTTTTGGCCATCGAGTTCCATAGTGGAGTCATTCTTTAAAAAAAAATTATGTGGAGTCACCATGGAAAATGATACAACCTTTTCACATCCAGGGGTTCTTGTTTTCCCAAAGAAACCTTTTATCATTATAATGTTTGTCGTTCTTCCTAGGGATGATTTTCAATTTCATCCTCGGAAATGGCACTAGTTTGTTAGCACCTAGAATCAAACCCAAGGTTGTGGGAAGGTGGACCCCAAGGTAATAGCAGAACCACTTTATCAAAGGGAGTTGGTTTATCCAATTCCAGAGAGGGATCTCTCACAGATGTATAACAAGGCTAGACATAATGTCAGAAAATGGGTTTCAAATATTCAATGGTTGGAAATGAAATGAGGATAGATCGGGATACGGAGTCAAAATACCAAGAAAACACAGCAGTTTGCATCGGACAATGATTACAAGAGTGAGATAATGCGTCAATCATGGTCGTTGTGTTTAGGGGTATGGTGAAAAGCAGAAAAATGATAGTCCACTAATGTGGAGCACCACTGAGATGAATTCCACGCCAGTTTTGGAAGAAATAATTTGGTGGATATTGAAGGAAATGGCTACAACATATGAGAATGAATTCCTTACCATTATACACTGTGTCTACAACATGAAGAACACATAACATAAAGAAGCACTGGAAATAACATGTACATGAGGAAACAAAATGTACAAACTATGATTTAGAAACAAAAAATATTTCTTGTAATGCATATGACTAACATTCGACTATGTATATTAATTCTAATATATCATAAAAATGATATTATTTACAGATTCAATACCAAACAACCATTTTTTCCCTTTGCCAGAGTCTTAATATAGTGATTCAGACCCCCAAGATTAATCTCAAAATAGGGCGAGAAGCTGGTTACAATTCACGATCAAAATTCCAACTAACTAGAACATGGCAGATCTGCCATGATTTACATATCTCAAAAAAACATTATGGAGAAAATACGCATGCTTTGTTCGAATGGAAGAATGATGCTTCTGGCTCTGATCTCGTTGGCTTAGAAAAGAATGTCTCACGATGCCTTCGGGTGGCTCATAATTGACTAGGATAGAACCAATTTCCACTCTGTTGAGTTTGCAATGTGTCTTTCTTCTTTTCATTTGTGTTCAGTTTGTGCTGAAAGGAACCATCAAAGGAACCTTTCTGCATGGGACTAAGGATGGCAAGAAATTTTTTGTTCCTTCTATGCTCATCCTCTGTTAAAGCTTCCCCCCTCTCTTAGTAATACTGTTATATGAGTGGATTTGAAGAAGGGACACATTTCTCCTAGTAGTAACAAGCCCTTGGAGTGGATTGTCATTCTTGTACTCTCTACCTCCCGTAACGAGGGTCCTCCTATAGGAAATATGACGGGGTGCATCTTTGACCTCCTCACCACCTCAGAAAAAGTTGGCAAGTGGAACTCACAAAGATGGTGGTGAAGCCTTTGGACCACCTTTTTTTGTTCTGAGCATTCGTTCAAACAAGCCACCCTTAGCAATGGTCACCACATATGGATATTACATGGACCACAATTAAGTCTGGGTGTTTAGGAGCTGGGACGTTCGTTGGATAGAAAATTACAAGAAGTGTCTTTGCATAGGTACAAACTTCTATTATGATAGTAGTACCCTCACCAGCCTCAAGAGGTCCATCTAATATAATGAACGTCCCTATAGTGACCTCGTTGAAACTGGAAGGATCCTATAATACAATGAACGTCTCTTCCCTAATGGTTGATGCATCCTTGGTGAAAAAAAAAGAGGAGCATGAGAATGCAGAGCTATGCTCACCGACCAACAACACACCTTGAAAGACAAGATTTTCAAACAAGACAACCATCACGGATCTCCTCTAGAACTCTCAAAACTTTCAGTAGAATGACACTCCAGGTTTCTCTTCCATACTCATTTAATATCTATTTTTTGGTGGCTCTGAAGTGTGGTGTTTATATACATTTGGAGAACTAGACATGATGATGACTCATTAGCATCCTTGCACACTTTTTCATTGATTATCATGATGACAACACGAGTGGGAACGTGAGCCTAGGATATCTCCTTCCCATTGGAGATCTAGTCACGCCATCTTCTTTGTTGTCTACGGAAAATACCTCTGGTTTTATCCCACCTTGTCGACCATCTAGCTCAAGGACCATTGATTTGACATTCCTTACCCTTTCTCTCTTGTTGAAGATGATATTGGGACAGTTCCCTTTCTTTGCATCTTCTCGCTTCGTGTAGTAGCCCTACCTTCCCTATGCAATTTCGACCTTTCGGGATATGGTTCAGATTTTAGCATGCTTGATGCAGTGCCCTTTGGGTTTATGAGGGTTTTCTATGTTGTGGATCCACCTCCTCCATTTCATGCACGCTCTGATGGAATTGGGGCATTTTATTTTCCATCATTTCATCCCTTCACACATCCGTCTCGATATTTCGTAGTGACAATGTATTTTCGGAGTAAGAAGACCATACGCAGAGCCATACATTTCACTTCTGAATTTTCCTATTTGTGACGTTTGATAAATACCACCACTTTGGACCTTTATATATAAAACCTCCTTCGATCCCGACCACACACGTGTACTAAAATATCCGAATCCCTGTGATGATTTTTCCTGTGCATGTCTCATCAACGGAGAGAATTTCCACCATGGATGTTTCTTCGCTAAGATATACACCGTCGAATGTTGCTACCGTTTAACCTATTTCATAGATCGTGAGACCAAAACTTCCATGAGCATTTCAATTTGGCGAAATCGATCTCATCCATACATCTACCTTCCGCCAATTGCAACCATTGAAACTTGCGGTTTCTTTAACGCCATTTCAGGAGGATGCAAAGGCACTTTTGATTTCTCTTGTGGTATTCATGAAAACCCCTTTCAACCATCGATTTGGCTCATCCTTTGATATTCATCACAAAAATGCTGCCCCTCTCACACAATTTCTTGGCCACCTTGCGACTGGAATATTCGCACGTTTTGTGGGATGTGGTTACTCTGTCTTACCTTTCTGCCATCTTCCACCAAATGAAAAATACTGATAACATGCTCAATGCATAATCTCATTACCCATGTTCTCTGGGGATTATTCCCAACACATCATAGAAATCACCTATGAAATTAGTCTGTTGCACAATACACCACAAAATGACCGTCTCTGTATATTAGGGCTTGTGCCTAATCACATAATAATAAATCTAGTAGATTGGGGCCTATGCCCAGTCCAATAACAATAGTCCTTGTCTATCAGGGGATATTCCCCACATATCTAGTCATATAAAAAGACAGTAAAACATGTGCATTGGGGCTTATGCCGAGTATATCTATATAACCATCATAATTCATGTGTAGTGGAGCATGCGCCTAATATATATACATAAAAATAGCATCAAATTAAATCATGTGTAGTGGGGATCATGCCCAATATAGTCAAGGTCAAAATTCAAGATATTACATATGAGGCACGCATGAGTCTTATTTTGGTCTAGGTGTTCCATGTACCCTTCATGGTGATCACTATATGTGAATTTGATGTTGTGTTTTAGGTAAAAATAGATTCTACATTCTATTTTTTTTGTTGTAACATTGACGATTTGAGCTACATTACCTTCTTGCAGCTTATTTTAATATCGATGTTTTGATATTTATCTCTTACACTGTCTCTTTCTTGTATCTGACATGAAATTACGGGGGAATTTGAGAAATATAGGAGTAGGAGCTATCTCTTCACATAGACAATGTCCTAACATTAAAGGATAAATAACTAATTTGAAAACACTTTTGATAAGCATGAGTGGGCTCATTCAAGTACATGAAACCATGTTGATTTTTACCACGAATATCTTGACAGATTTTTATCGTTTGTTTATTGCTTTTGTTTGAATATTTTTGTAGATTTTTGAAGTGTGTGTGTATTTTTGTACTTAAATGCAGTGTTATTCCCTTCAATTCTTATAGTTCTCATTTGATGCTTTATTTAATCCTGTGTTGTAGCTTGAATCAATATTGGTTTTGGTCGATTTCAATTGATTCAAGGTTTTAGAAAATATGTTTTTATTACCTTTTAGTTGCATGAATGATTTTTTTTCACTTTTTTTATTCTTTTATGCTGATTTTATATTTTCTTTGTAAATACTTATCGTTATTCAAAAAAATAAATGAGCTCTACATAGGTAAGCGAAGAGAAAAATGGTCTTTGAACTAGGTTCCTATGCATTGATTATAGGATTCCTATTGGCACGAGATCAACATTCATCTAATGCAATAATCAAGTGGCATAATTACAATTCATAATTGTATTATCCTCCATGACCACAATTGGCTAGTGGAGGCCAAGATCGGGCATAATGTTAGATTCTATCTGTTTATCAGTTTGTGAAGATTCAGGTCCCCACATGTTCGTTGGACCATTAAGGGATGAGATAACAAGTGGAGTCCCCACTTGCCCTGAACCTAGTCATTATAGTTGTGTTTCATAGACACATTTTAGTTATGACTTGTGAGTCTATGGGTTCTGTTGTTGATGATGTGATTCGTGTGATTTAACTAATGTTTTTGTTCCTCTATTTTTGAAGTAGGTTGAAAAGTATTTATGGTAGAAATATCTCTATATGCCAATTTGAGGATGCATTTAAGGTAAAAATAGATTCTATATATTGTGTTTTTTGTTGTAACCTTGATGACTGGGATTGCATTTCCTTGATGTTAGTTATTTAAGATTGATGTTTTAATATTTAACTATTACATTGTCTTTCTTATTTGTGACAGAAAATGAAGTTGGAATTGGACGAAGCTTGGGCCTATCTATTCACAAAGATAGTGTCCTAGTATTAAAGTATAAATAAATAACTTAACAAGAATTCGCTAAGCAAGAATGGGCTCATTCTAGTACATGAAACTGTGTTAATGTCTAGATTTGTACCTTGGAAAATTTCTATGGTTTTCTTACTATTTATGTATGTAGTATTTTGTCGATTTGAAAGTTTGGGTTTATTTTATTTAAAGATTGTGTTAGTCCCTTGAATTCATTATGATTCTAGTTCTTATTTGATGCTTTACTGAAACCTTTGTAGTAGATTCATTGGTTTCATTTGATTTCATTTGATTCAAATGTTTGAGGAAAGATGTTTTTATTTCTTACGCAACTAATGCATTTCTTCATTTTTGTTCTCATACAGATTTTGTTGGACTTCTTATTAGCCATATATGGGACAATTGTTTTAATTGAGGTATTTATTGACTTTTTGTAGTCTTGAGTTATGTGACCAATTAGATCACAGCTCTAGCATTTTACATTGTAACAAAATCTCACAATATGTCCAGCATGATTGCATCTCCAACATCTTAACAAGCTTTTGGAATTTCCAAGATGTAATATTGCATAGAATTTGCAGTCCAAATCTTTATGTTAGTCCCTTGAATGTTTATAGTCCCCATTTGATGCTTGATTTAACCCTTTGTTGTAGCTTGAATCAAGATTGGTTTTAGTCGATTTCCATTGAAACAACGTTTGAGAAAATATGGTTTTATTAACTTTTAGTTGCATGAACTAATTGTATTCACTTTTCCAATTTTTTAATGCTAATTGTATATGTTATTTGTAAATACTTATCATTATTAAAAAAAGGCTCTACATAGCTAAGAAAAGAAAAAAATGGTCTATGCACTAGGTTCCTATGCATTAATCGTAGGATAACTATTGACATGAGAACAAAATTCATAAAATGCAATAATGAATTGACATAATTACAATGCATAATTGTAATAGCCTCCATGGCCTCAATTGGCTAGTGGAGGCAAAGATTGAGCATTATGTTTGATTCTATTAGTTTACCAGTTTGTCAAGATTCACATCCCCACATGTCTATTGGACCATTAAGGGATGAGATAACAAGTTGAGTCCCCACTTTCCATGAATCGAGCCATTGCAGTTGTGTTTCATTGAAACCTTCCAACCGTGACTCGTGAGTCTACATGTCATGTTGTTGATGATGTGATTCATGTTATTTGACTAATGTTGTTCCTCTATTTTTACAATACTTTATAAATCAGTCAAATATTCGCTAGTTTTTACAATTTTTTTATAATGAAGTGAAATATTCACCAAGATTTTAGAATATCTTCTAACTTAGTGAAATATTCCCTAGTATTTTACAACGTTATATAATAAAAAAGAAATATTCACATATATAT
>LPNX010118476.1:130200-159571 GCA_001517045.1 Pseudotsuga menziesii
TTCCACCTCTCTGCACAATGTATCCACAATACTAACTATCATAAAATTTTATTATGTGTTGCCAAAGGAATCCTCGTTCATGAACAGAAATGTGATATTGTAGGTGAAATATTCATATAAAGACATGAATATCTATTTTTTCTTTCTCAAATATTGATAGTTTCATAAATAATAATTTTTTTTCTTTCTATAGGTTTTCTCTCAAGGTATAATCTTCCATAAACGAGTCTATATACTGTTGAATTGTGCATTCTATCATTCCTATATATGATGTCACATAAGAAATCATGCTCCTCATTTGAAACATGCAATCCTCCATTTATATAATGAATTTTTCAGGGAATGATTTTTCCCTTTCATTCAGTTTGCAAGCATCATCATCAAAGAAAGACATGTCTCCAACTATTTTTCAAATAAAGGTTTACAATTCATAGATGTAGAGTACCATGCTCTGATACAACTGTAATATCTCCAATATGATATTAAATATTTTAGCTCTGAGTTATCCGTAGAGGAAACAAAATTTTCAACCAAGGATATATTGATTTCCAAAATTTCTTCAGAAAGGGGTTTATAAATTAACTAGAATAGATTAAGTCATGGTGCAACCCAAAAGGAATGAATTCAAATATTTTTATAAGACTAATCATATATTTTATGAATATTTAACATATGGTTATGAAAATATGGTTCAAACCTTTTAACCAATAGTTTGCAAGCAACCTCTTAATCAACGCAGTTTGACTAGCTCGAATTTGGTAAACTTGACTAGATCTTTCCCAACATTTTCCAAACGCTAGTGGAGCCCTTTGAATTTTTCCAATTATACATGCAAGGTATTAACACACTGTAAGAAATATAAAAATACTTACTGACATAAACCAAAGGATTGATATGGAAGTTTAACAGACATAAACATTTGTGAGTGAAATTGCAAAAAAATTGTCTTAATCCCAAAAATGTTGGTGAACTAGTTTACATAGCAAACACTACCAAACCTCCCCCAAGTACCAGGAATGAATTATTTTTAATTAAACACACTGATAACAATCTATACAAACTAGGACATATACTAAACAAAATTCACTCAGGGATTTGTTTCGAAAGTTTTCCGATTTCGAAGTAATCAAACCTGGGATTTCCAAAATGACCAACTCCAATGTCCCCAGAAATTGTGGAATCTTATATGCATCTAGTGCAATACTAGAAACAAATAACAAAAATAAGGGCATATAATTTATATTTAGACTCTCACACTAGAAATAAAAACCCTTGCCATGGACGTCATATAGGAGGATTTTACTGTTACAAGATTAGAAAAAGATAATAAAAAAACTCTGCTACAACGTCTGCCAATGGTAGAAGATATTTTAACGTAGGTTGTAATGGATAAAAATTATAACAGAAAAAAATCAGTGGATGGATGTTTTAGCGGATATTTTTTTATCGGTGCATTTTTCTAAAACCAAGTGCATCGGTGCTTTTTCTAACAAAATGCACTGATGTTGTACATTGAATGGCATTAGCATTAAAAAATAAAGGGAACCATAATTTTCACAATTTTAATGATGCATTGATGCTCGTGTATTGATTATACGCGTTGATTCTTTTAAACATAATAAATGCACTGATGTGATTAATCATACTGTGTGCATCGTAAAAAAAGTTGTGGATTTTACCACGTGGTCATTTGATATGAGAGTACGGGTGCATATTGACCAATTATACACGTCAGTGCATATTAACCATACATACGCACCGATGCGTATTAAAAATTTATATGCACATGTGTGCATAAAATAATTATACGAAACCGTTTCTTAAAACAAAAAAATACATCAGGGGCACTGTCTCGCAAGTGAAAATATTTATTTTAAAATTCAATTGTGTGTTTACTTAACATAACTGCATTGGCACTCCTGATTATGGTAGGCTCCCTTGTGCTCCTAATTATAGTATTCACACTGGTGCTCCTAATTATGATAGATTCATTGATGCATATTATGTTACCGATTTCACTGAATATATATCGTCGAACACTAGTTCCTAACATCGAAGACAAATATATCAATTTTAGTTGTTCTATTTGTGAGTTTTATTGGTGTTCGGGTACAAGAACCATAGCAATATTAGTTATCAAAAGAACCACATATGATTATTTGAACAACGACTACTGACATTGTAGTGATACACACACACACATTACATTATTTATTTGAAATCATAGATGAAACAACCAATTCTAATATTTAATCATCCATACATTTAATAACAATTTTCCATTTCGTGTAACATTTGACAATAACATTGAAAAATGTAATTGAATAAAAAAGTTTATTTTGTTATACATGAATAACACTGCCTTTTTCATTGAAAATAACAAAAGCATGGAGATATTAATAATCAAAATGTCAACATGCATGTAATTGTTACACTTATTGATAACCTATTGTTTTTCCATTCGAACAATATGTTCAGTACAATATTATACAAAATGTTGAATCTTCAGAGACAATTATTTCAAATTATATAGCAAGTTACAATAGCTTGTATTAACATCAAAATTAAATATGTATCATCACTCATCGCTTGAATTGGTATTGGTGCTCTATTAACTTACATCACTTGGGTTATTTTGTTGAATTTCTTGTTGATTGGATCAATTTCTTTCCTCTTTTATTTCAACTTCCATGTTCAAACATAAAAAAAGTGTACTCAATGTATCTAGATTGTCGAGAATAATGAGAACTAAAATAGATAGTATACATGAATGTAAATTGAAAAGAGACGCACCAGCATCGAAATAAGTGATTCATGAATGATACACATTCCTTCAAAACCATGTCTCATTCCTTCCACCAGCAAGTCTTATGTTGTCTCCACTCCATAATTTGTTCCTGCAAGTTTTATGGCCCATGACATTAATCAATAATATATTTAATATAAATAATTTGTATTGATTATGAAATGGAAGAAGTAAAATTTATAAATACTTTCAAAATCCACAACTAATTTTTGATAAACCAACATATACTCATGACTCTTTTTTAACCCAATGTCAATCAATTCACTGAATGGTTCTTCTCTATATGATAACACATATTTGAATACATATAAGGGTTGGTAGTGAAAACAAAAAAATCAAATATACAAATGATCACAACCACTACGAAATATTAATTTTTATAAGGAAATCACAAATACTCATCAAATTGCTATCAACCCCTTTATTCTCTTCCAACTTGTCTTGTGTGTTGGTTGGGTTCCATTTTATTTTATTTTCTGCATTAACAAAACAATTGAAAATGAATATTTAAGGATGAATTAATTAATTAGATTTACAAAATCCTAAAAAACAGTGATTCCATACATTTAAAGCACATTGCTATTGATATGGATCCTCTTGCGAAGCAATTATGTATATTTCCTTGACCATCTCCATATACACATTTTTGGACACTCCTACTACAACATTTTTCATATCATCTCGTTCATCATTTTGGATTTCATAACCTTCCTAAAATGTAAAATGACTACATTAATCAATTTCTATGTTGATATGAAAAACAAACAATGTAGAATAACTAAAATTATTAAAGGAATGATGCTTTGTAGTAGGAATAAAAACAAATAATTTCTACATAAACATGTATAGGAATATTACCCTTTTAATGATTCTTTTTTGTTGTTGTATGTTTTTTCTATTGCAAGTCCGACGGGTCTCATTGGCCATTGCTTTGGAAAAGCCTCTAGTAGTATACATATGATCTTAGTTTTGGAATCATTTGATAGGTTTTTGTTTTGTAATTGAAAAGTATGTATGTACATTCTTTCCACTATATCCCTTATTGTATTATAAAATTATTTTCCCCTTCGATAATTAACTTCCAGCACCACTCCATATTACCTAAGGAAAAATTGATAATCATTTGCATCTTCCACGATTTTCTTTTTCTTATGATGACATTGAATTGTGTTTCTATCAATCCATGCATAACATTTAACATATGTATATTAGATTATTTGAAAATTTAATAATAATAAGTACATTAATAGTCAAATTTAATGAAATAATTCATGTTTACTTCTGTTTTATTCACCTGATTCATCCCTCTACAACCTTTCCATCATATTTTATGCTCTTCTCGACTTATATTGGTAATAATAATACCAGGTTTCCCCATTTTTGGCTCTACATTTCACACATTAACAAATACATATTAGTGAAATTTACAAATAATTCAAATAAATTAATTTCAATAGAAAAATTAATTATAATCACTTTCATTCTTCATAATCCTGGATGTTCTTCCACCACGATGACTGAAGTTTCTATTCATTGAAATCACACCATGCATTTTTATCAATAAACATCCTTAACCATTAAATACATAATCTATCAAAATATTATCCAAACAAATTACATACCTTGAAAAAAACAAATCTAGAAACTGTCTATTTTATAAATTTAGGCACATCGATGCATATATACATACACACACACACACACACACACACACACAGATATATATATACACACATGCATGCATATATATAATATATCTATGTATTTATGTATATATATGTATGTATGTATGTATGTATATATGGATATATGCAGCAATGTGCCTAATATATATATATATATATATATATATATATATNCCTTGAATCAAACTTTCATCCATACACTAGTGCGACATACCAACAAAAATGCATCGTGTACACTATTTCACCATTATCAGTGCCATTTTGTATAAACACGCCGATTATAGACAACAATAAATCAAAAAATCAGAAAATATGTTTGTGTGTCATATATCGACATCGGTGCACCTATACTACATGCACAATGGTGCGTTTCGGAAAACAAAACACATCAAATTTTGATGCATTCGGTTGTTTCAAAAAAAATAAAAAAAATAAAAATAAAAAATTGGGCACACTTGTTATAGTTTTGATCCAAATAATGAACCCATATTTCCCTAATATTTCTATATATATTCATAAATTCAAAAAATCTATACTCCCTAAAAGGTGAAATCTTACTTTTATGAAATAGTAGAGGGATTTAAACCCTAATATAAAGTTTTTCAACCACAACATGTAACATTCCCAACCCTCAAACCGGAAAAAGAGGATGCTACCATACATCAGATCATCCGGGCATCTAGCCCCACGAACATGAACATAAATATATGTAATGCTAAATCATGATACTTATAACATAAAACATATTACGAAACATAATCATTCATATACACAACGGTAGCAAAACATATCAACCAACACTCATGCATATACAGATCAGTATTTAACATGTTCCTTATCATTCGTCAATGGTAAATATAATTGCAGACACAAGTTAGGCAAGAATACTTATCTTATATAGAACTTGTTTCGCAAACAGCTACATCGCTGCAATGCTCCACCCAACCATAGGCCGCGTGCTCTTTAATCTCTTAGAAACACTTCCACCCCTTAGCCGGGCATGATTCTCTAAGGAATAAGGAACTAGCAGGATCACACATAGCCAAGGATAACAACACCACAAAGGTACATAGTTCAGCCAAGCCAACGTAGTTGGGTTTATCAAGCGAACAATAGAACAGCCAATCCAACAAAGTTGGGTTTATCAGACCACCCAGGAGCTGGGAAAGACTAAATGCTAAGCTGGTGAGCTCATTGAAGAGCTACAGACACCAACACCAGAGCTAACCTAGCTTCTAGAACACCCACACAGACCCAAAACAAGGAAATCAGTCCCTTCTCTGCAACGCAATCCCTCAGACCTTGATCTCCCTTTCAGTGCTATTCATGGGTTGTGGAGAAGAAATCCAGCTCAGTAGTTCTGTTTGTGTGGTTCTGAACCCACCAGGTTTATCAAGCATCTCAGGCCCTCATTGACCACTCCAATGCAGTATGAGGACAAAACCAGTGCATGTAAGTAGCCAAATAGCTATTCAAGCTTTTACAGGGGAAAAACACAGTCAACCAGAATGTAGGAACTCACAACAATCTTCAACTAATGGCACCATAAAAAGGGAAAACATATCCAAGCAATCATGGGAAAACAACATCCCACAAAAAACTATGAACCCACAGCACCTGATCCTCAATGCAATCGCTGGAGAATTTTGCACATGTAGAATAATGGGGAAGGGATAGACTCCCACTCTGTACATGAGGGAAAAGACGTAGCCAACAATCACAGTACATCAATTAACACCCAAGACATTACCCTGTCTGATCAGGAATGAAAAACATGAAAAAGGGATCAATAATGAAAACACAACCATGATCTCCAAAGGAAGGATGGGACAATACATACTCCATTCATGCCATCGGTTCCCTGTGTGAATGGAAGGGACGAAACCACAGACCAGCAATCCCCTGAGAGAGGGAACGCAAACACCTAAATAATGGAATGTGGAACCTTTTAACTTCACTCAGCATGAGGGAAAATGAACAAACTCTCTATTCACCCATAGTGAATAGACCATCCTCTACCAAAAGGCAAGTCGTGCAGAGTGAGAGCAAACATGGGTGCAGTAGTGGTTTTCCTGCCAACCAACATCTTCCCCAACAAATGACAGAAATAACTAAGGTGGTGGTTCGATGAGACAAGGGAAGGTGAGCAAAGAGAGTGGTGACACATGGCTCTTCCCCCATGGCTCAATGTTTAGCATTCCCCCTCCATATCCTTTGGAATCATGCCCTTTTCAATTTGGTTGCAGTGAACATAGCTGGTTGGGTCATTTAATTAAAAATGCACATTTACATGATGCCACAATTTAATATATGTCGTATGTCCCGATATACCATCGATGACCATTCCAATTCGGAATATAACATAACTAAATCGATGGTGGGGCCTTTTCCCTTAGCTCCTGACCATGATTATTTACAACATATTTATCACGTATATTTAATGCAAATGAGGTCAAAACTGGGGTGTTACATTCCCCTTCCCCTTCAATAGCACTGTCCTAAGTGCTTTACAAAATATGAACAAAATGCTACACTAGTACTTCCTCAATGTTCTGCAGGATTGAACAAAAATGGATGTTCCAATCGCATGGCATCCTACAGCTCCCACGTAGCCTCTTTAGGTCCGTAGTGCTGCCATTGCACCTTTACCTACCCTATGGATTGGTTCCATAGCATTGTGACCTTCCTGTAGAGGATGTGCATTGGCTCAATTTGGAATTCTCCCTCGGGTTCCACCTGAATCACATCCCAATTTATGACATGGTTAGGATCATGTACATATTTCTTAAGTAAAGAAACATGAAAAACATTATGAGCTCTAGTACTAGTAGGCAATGCAATTCTATATGCAACAGGCCCTATTCTTTCAAGAACTTCAAACGGCCCACAGTATCTAGGTGACAACTTGGCACAACTTCCAAGCTTCAAGGAACTTTTCTTTGCATTCACTTTGAGGTAAACATGATCCCCAACATTGAAATCTCTGTTCATCCTATGCTTATCTACATATATTTTATGTCTGTCCTGTGTTGCTTGCATATTTTGCCTAATGTTTACAACCTCTTGCTCCATTTTCTTGAGAAATTCTGGTCCAAGCACAACCCTATTCGCTGGGTTATCCCAATTCACTGATGTCCTACACCTTCTTCCATGCAAAGCTTCATACGGGCTCCTCCCTAAGGATTCCTGTTGTCCATTATTGTAAGCAAACTCTACCAAGTGCAAGTAATCTTCCCACTTGGTTGGTTTGTCCATCACATACATGTGAAGCATATCTTCAAGCACCTGATTAACTCTGTCTGTCTGCCCATCTGTCTGAGGATGGTGGGCAGTGTTGAAGTTTAGCTTTGTACCCAAATCTGCAAACAATCCCTTCCAAAAATTGGAAGTGAACTTCGAATCTCTGTCAGAGACTATAGCCTTCAGCAATCCATGCAATTTGAAAATATCCTTCATGAATATCTTTTCAATGTCATCAGTCTTATGCGTAGACTTAACTAGTATAAAATGTGCTTCCTTTGTCAACCTGTCTACCACAACCATGATGGAATCATGTTGTCTCCATGTCATCGGAAAACCTGTAATAAAATCCATGGAAATAACTTCCCATTTCCATTCTGAAACTGGCAAAGGCTGCGACAAACCGATTGGATGTTGATGCTCAACTTTTACCTGTTGAAATTTCATGCACCTTGAAATGTATTGAGCCATGTCCTTTTTCATTCCTAGCCAAAAGTACTGCTTTCTAGCTGTAGCAATTATCTTCTGATATCCTGGGTGACCAGAATACAAAGCTTGATGGATTTCATCCATAACAACTCTCCTCAAATCTGCTACATTTGGAATATAAATTCTTCCTTTATAAGGAAGAAGTACCTCTTCTTCCAATTTATATCCCTCATACTCCTTCTCAAGGCCTTGCTGCTGCAATTTTCCTTTTACCTGCTCATACAATTCATCTCTGGCAACATGATTAACAATCTGCTACCTCAAATCTGATTGGCAAATACTAAGAGATGCCACATGCATTTCCTGTACCTTCCTGATGAGCGCATCAACTACCTTGTTCTCTTTCCCTTTTATGTGCTTGATTTCAAAATCAAACTCACATAAAAATCCAGCCATCTTGCTTTCCTCGCATTCAAATTAGGCTGATCAAATAGATACTTCAGACCATAATGATCTATCCTGAGCTCAAATATTCTACCCATCAAGTAATGTCTCCACATTTTGAGAGCATGTAATATGGCTGCGAGCTCTAGATAATGACTGGCATAATTCTTCTCATGCTCCTTCAACTTTCTTGATTCATAACATATCACGTGGTTGTCCTCCATAAGGACTCCTCCAAGCCCTTGTCCACATGCATCGGTACATACCAAAAAATCTTTTTGTGGATCTGCAACCTTCAATACTGGTGCACTGGTGAGAAGATTCTTCAACCGCTTGAATATTTCTTCACATTTTGAAGTCCATTCGAACTTTACTCCCTTCTTTTGCAAAGAAGTGATGGCATGTGCAACCTTGGAAAATCCCTCAATGAATCTCTCGTACTATCCTACAAGTCCCATAAAATATCTTACATCTGTCACACTTCTTGGAGTAGGCCAATTCGTAATGGATTCAATCTTCTCAGGGTCCATGGATATACCCTCTTCTGAGATAATGTGACCCAAATACTGTATTCTATCTCTGTAGAATTCGCACTTGCTCAGTTTTGCATACAGCTGATGTTCCCTAAGCAATTACAATGTCAATCTCAAATGCTCTTCATTTTCTTCCTCATTCTTATAATAAACAAGAATGTCATTAGGAAAACAATAACAAACTTGTCCAAATACTTGCTGAAGACACTATTCATAAGGCACATAAATGTAGCTGGTGCATTTGTGAGACTAAATGGTACCACTACAAACTCATAATGTCCATACCTTGTCCTAAAGGCTGTCTTATGAATGTCTTTGTCCTTGATTCTCACCTGATGGTAACCATACCTCAAGTCAATCTTGGAAAATACCTTCGCTCCTCTCATTTGATCAAAGAGGTCATCAATCCTAGGAAAAGGATATTTATTCTTCATAGTAACCTTGTTCAATTGTCTGTAGTAAATACATAACCTGAGTGTACCATCTTTCTTCTTCACAAACAGAACCGATGCTCCCCAAGGAGACCCACTCAGTTGGATATACTTGTTTTCCAACAACTCTTGCAGTTGCATCTTCAACTCTAGCATCTCTGGTGTACTCATCATGTAGGGTGTCTTGGACACTAGTGCTGCTCCTGGCACAAGTTCAATGGTGAAATCAATTTCCCTCTTTGGAGGAAGTCCTGTAATCTCATCAAAGAATACATCCTTGAATTCTTATAACACCTGATAGTCCTCCAACCTAGGAGTTTCATCGCCTGTTGGTTCCAGAATATGAGTTGCATACAACTGCAAACCTTTCCTATAGAACTTATTCAACTACATTGTTGAAACCTGTCTTAATGAAATTACCTTTGGAATACCCTTCACAACTGTTGGGTTTCCTTCTTAATCTGTGCATTTAAAAGTCTTGTTATAGCAGTCAAGCTTCACTCTGTGAGCTTCTAACCAATCCATTCCAATCAGAATATCATAGGAACCAAATGGTAGAACATTCATATCTACACAAGTGATCAATCCATTCATAACCAATGGAAACTTCTCTACCAATTCACTGACCCTTCTCTTAGTCCCAGTGACCAGCTGAACTAACCAAGATTTCTTATGCTTGTCCTTCTTAAAAGCACAAATCTCCACTACTCTAGGAGTAATATAACAGTGAGTAGAACCAGGATCAATCAAAATAGAAATAGATTGTTCAACAATCTTAACTGCAACTTCAACCACGGTTGATTGGTGATCTTCATGGCGGTCCTTCAATGCTGCATAAATTCTAGGGACTTCTCTTGCCATTTGACCCACTGTTTCTGCTCCCTAAATGTTATAAGCTATCCTTGCACTTTCATTCTCAAGTGGAAAATATCTACACAAGTGGGCTCCTTCACATTTCCAACATTTGAGTGGACCTTCATTCTGATGTGGCTCTTTAGGCTTCCCACCTGTCACTCCAACTGGATTACTCGCAGCTTAGGATGGCTTCTTATGCTGATTCCTGAATCTAGAAGGTTTGAAACCTTTCCTTCTCTAGTCAAACTTCTCGTTCTTCTTGTCCTTCCATGCCTTATGGTAATCAGGTTTACCCTTTCTTTGCTCATAGCAATACTTAGCCTTCCTTATCGCTTCTTCAAGAGTCCTAGGTTCATAAAAATCAATTCTATCTTTGTAGGCTTGAGGCAATCCACGCAGAAATTGTTAGACCTTCACTTTTTCATCCCTATTGTACCGGACATACCTCAAAAATTCCAATAATTTGTTTGCATATTCATCCATGGTCTACTGTCCCAATCTCATCTCATGGAACTCCTTAATCTTGTCATCATAATACCTGTCAGAGAGGTATTTCTTCCTGAAATACTTCTTGAACTGTTTCCACTTCAGTTTCCTTTCACTAATCCTCTTTACTTGCTTGAAGTGTTCCCACCAAATGGATGCTCTTCCATTCAGGTTGAATATGGAAACTCTTTCCTTCATGTTTCCCGAATAATCCTGCACCTGAAAGTACTTCTTTATTCCAAGAAGCCAAGCTTCATCCTCTTGTCCAGTCTTTATTTCACCATCAAATGTAGGAGGTTTAGCTTTCTTAAATTCATCCCAAGAGCGAGCCCTATGGTGTCTTCTTCTTTTCCTTTTACGAGAAGATGAGCTTGTATCCCAACTGGATTCTTCGAAATTAGATGATCCACTGGAATTCCTTCTCCTTCTCCTAGTGCTGCTCTTACTACCTTCCGGTCTTGATGTACCTCATCCAGAATCTATCTTTCTCTGTAGGTCTGCCAAACTCTGCAAAATGGAAGCGTTCAGCTGATGCTGCTCTTCCTGGGCTTTAATCAGGCTTCTCATGGTGGCTGCAACCTCAGAAAGTGTCTCTTGGAATATCCTTCCATTAGAATCTATGTCATCATTTCCATTCCAGACATTTTCTCCCATGGCATATCCTGCACGCTAGTGAGAATCCCGAGTAGCATACCCATCATGGGTTCTCATGACTAAACCACCTCTTGTTTTACCACACTGTTGTTTCTCGAGTACTGCTCTTGGAACTTGTCTATAATTCTGTAATGTGTTAGTAACACACTATTATATGCATATCATTAATATAAATCAAAACTACTTACCTTCCTCTTTTGGAAATTCATAAAACACAATCTTTCTTAAAACACAAAATTTTCCTCTCTTTCTTTTCATCCCTGTGACCACTGATAATCTGCCGAAATCTATTGAAAGATAGTTGAAAACTACTTAAAAACTTATTGAGAAGTTCTTTTGAAAAAATCAAATCTCCTTAGGCCCAATTGGACCCCTTCCCAACTACCTTTCTGAGACTTCGGTGGTCAAAACATCTAGCTCATCGGTGGTCTGTTTGCTTATTTCTTCTCAGTGTTTCGGTGGCAAACCAACAAAACTTCTGATATGCATCGGCAAGAAAATTGGCTTTTCATCGAGTGAATAGTCCCTTGAGTAGCCGCAATGGTGGTAAGTGATCCTCTTATGGATTTCGCAGAAATTTTTCGGCTATCGGTCTACTATCGATCGGGTGGATAGTGCTTTGGACTGCCACAATGATGGGTTGACGATCCTTTGATTCTGTCCCATCGGTAGCCTGATCGTTAATACTTTTTCGATGACATTACACTCTTCAATTTTTTGTTCTAATCAAGTCCTTAATAATGTATCATTTTGAGAACACTGAGATACCTGGACTTAAAGAAGCGGTGAATTGGGATGATTTCCCCAATCCTGCCCCAAGGGATACTAGCGAAGAGTAGGACATTGGATCATATCTACCGGGGGTAGTTTCTCCCCAAAGAGAGTTGGCTACAGTAGTTGTGATTGTAGGGGGATGCTCATCACTGGTCAGCTATTCGGCAAGTTCAATAAAAAGAGGGCATCCAATGCCCATGGACACTGCTAGCATGCCTAAGAAATAGAAAGTGGAACCAAGATAGCAATTGGTGCAGGTCAAAAGGGGACACGAAAAGAAGAAGAATTTAATAAAAGGACAACAATAGGAAGAACCCTAGATAGCCAAATTGCAAATACAAGATTATGTGTTTGACGCATAGACTCTGAGCAAGCATGTGTCCAAAGAAGAATGGCTGAGGTCTTACCGAGAGAGTGTTGATAAAACCCTTGAAGAGACAGTAGAACTATACAGAGAAGCCTCACAGTTGCCTCAGCCCAATGTGGCACTGAAATATCTAAGGGATCATGCCACTGATACCCTTAGCTTGGCCTTGGAAATGGGGAACAAGGTGTCCGAGGTCATTGGGAACCTTTCAAAGTTTCCCACTACTGACATCATACACCTGAACAAAGAGACTAGAGATATACTGAATACCAAACTACTTAAGGCTATCATATAGATGTCCAAGCTAGAGGAGAGTAAGGCAAAAACTTCAAATCTTTTAAGAAAGGCAAGAGTGGAGAATAAAGCAATCAAATCCCAAATCAACAGCTTACAAAAGGAAGCTATGCAAATAGAAGGATCTGCGCAAAAAGGGAGTTTGACTCAGAAATTGCTTGATGACAGAGAGAAGGAGATCCAGACCTTGAAAAAAAAGTTGAAAATGCCTGGAACCCAGCTCGCTCAAGCAGATGAATTAGCTGAATTCGAAAGGGAAAAAGAGGTCTTGAACTCCGAGCTTACTGACTGTAAGGCTAAGCTACTGAAGCTTGAATAAAATAGGAGACAATGGGAGGCAAGTATCTAGCTTTTGAAAGATAGCGAAGCAGAATTGAAAACCAGATTAGCAATGAAGGAAAATGAGCTCCAAAGTAGAAGTACAGAGAATACAATTCAGTCCACAGGTATGGCTGGAGAGATAGATACTAGCTCCCTCTCCAGAGCAATTCCCCAAATAGGCTTAAAGGATATTAAGCTCATTAAACTGAAACAACAGATTGAGGAGCTGGAAAAGGAAAGAGTCAAAGAGGAATGAGGAAGAGAAAAGGAAGAGGAGAAATGCCAAGAACTAGCTCAGCAAAATGCTAAATTGAGCCAACAGGTGGTCAGCAAACTTGCCTTGCAAGGCACTAGGCATCTGATCTAGGATCAAATCATCATGGAAGCTGACAAGTTTTGTCCCTACCTAGATATTATTGAAGATCATGAAAATGCTATGAAAGAAGCCAAGAAACAAGCCGAGATAGTATCGGCAGAAGTGAACAAAAGGCCCTTGGTGACCGCGGAGAATGCCATAACCTTCCTAAGCTCTATGTCAGACGGGTCCGCTAGCAAATATGGAATTCAAAACAAGATCATTGTTGTCTCTGGAGCATAAAAGATAGTGGCTAAGCATAGAATGATGGAGACGATATAGGATAAAATAGAAGTTATTGAGCACAAAGTCCCAGAAGTAGTCAAGTTATTCAGACCACTGGTAAGTAGAGGGATCCCCTTTTTCTGGGAAGAACAGGGTCCTTTAATGTCTCAGAAGGAGTATTAGGAGTGCCTAGCACACTGTTGATTGGACCGCAATAAATTTGGAGATATGCAACAAGAATTGTCAGGGAAGGTTGTTTTTGACAAATTGGCCAGTGATTTTGAGTTATTGTTTGATTTTAAAGCCACATGCTCCAAAGTCCCCAAGATTTCATACCCAGAAATGATGGAGCTTAAAGTGCAAGATTACGACATGATGGCTATGACCATGCCTGGTCCTGATTTATGGAGAGTCATCCAACAATATGGGTCACCGAAACTCAAAGCGCACTCATAGAAGTGGCAATGATGATACGTGGGAAATTTTCTCTACATTGCACGCCCATCCCAACGGTCGCTTCTCTCAGAGCTTTGTACAGTCATCATCTGCCAGATGGGATTATGGGATACTCTTGTGTCTATTTCATCCCACGTTTCACATTTTGTTGTCTATCCATTTCATGCAAGTCACAGCCGAAGCACCACCTAAGAGGTTGTTAGAGGATTCCCTTCTGATTGTAACAAATTTTGATTACTGGATGTCGGTATGGGAATTCCAAATACAATAAGTATACCTCCTGAAGAGGGAGAAGGGGTTGAAATGAATGTAATTTTTGCTGTGTATGTTTTTCAAGAGAATTTTAATATAATTGCAAAGCCGAGGTCGAGGTTTCTTACAAGGATTCATGTGTCATTCGTATTTGTAGTTCGTAGCTTCCTTTCTTATTTGAATTGTTTTTCCAGTTTATCTCACCCATTTTGTTTTCTTTCATATCTGAAATGTAGTGTATAAGAATTCAGAATTTATACTTGCTATGCTTCAGCTGTTGTTTTAGATATCCAACAAAGTTTTCTTCTAAAGTTGATACATAATTCATTTTTCAATTCTCTATGTTCATGGTCTGTTCACGTTCCTCTCTTTCACCAGATAATTATAAATCAAATGTGACCGAGTGGCTATCTTTCCCTTGTGTTGGAATTGCTTGCATAATCTTTGTTTATTTTTGTTATATACCTTGACTCCATCGCCCAATGGTTCGGTGTTTTGTTTCAACCAATATTACAAAGAATTTATAGTTTCACTTGTATATATATCTGGCTTTGTTAACATTTGGTGAGAGATCCCTCTTGGAAGAGCAGAAGGCTAGTTTTCTCTTTGAAAGTGGTTTTTCTATTACCTGGGAGCGAGCCTTCCACAACCTTTGTGCTCAATTCCAATTCTAACAAAATCAAAGAAAGTGATGTAGCCTTGGAATCTTACTTGAATTATGGCTTCCTTCTGAGCACGAGCTTGTTCCTTTTCCTACAAAGGTAATAAAAAATGTTAGTAAAAACTCCAAACCCTAGCTTTTAAAACTTTCATTATTCCATAAAATTCCAACTAACCTATTGAGCCTTCTCCCTTTTCAGCTCCCGCTCCAACCGTTTTTGTTCCTTCTCACTCTTTTGTTCATTTTTGTCTTTCTCCTCCAGCTTAGCTTGCTTGACCATTCTACATCAAAATAAGATATGTTGGAAAAATTGAATATATTTTACAAGTAGCACATATCCAAAAGGATAAATCTAATAGCATCCAATTGAATTGACTTGCAAATTGATCCAATTCCTAAATATGTGATTGAGATCTTACATCTGTGCATTATTTTTCTAAATCAAGTCTGCAACTATAGCACAAACAATCATCTCATCATCAACTTTAGCAAGCAATTCCTCAGGTTTGGCTACATCTCTTTTCCCACTTCCTTTTTATTCTAGTGATGACAATGGTGATAGCATTGTTGTTTGTAAATAGGAAAAAAACTATATATATAGTTAGCTTTTCAATAGTGTATATAAGACCTAAATTTTTTTCTCTGAATTCTGCCTTAGAAACAATTACCCAATTCATTTCCATATGTTGACAGAAAAGTTAGAACTTGATAAAATGCTTGTTTTCACCATCAAGAACCACTGAATTTTATATTTTTTTCCTTTCAAGACAAGAGAACACTTATTGTTCGGCCCAAAAATGACCCCTTTTTAACCACCTTTACTTACGTATTTTTGCCTCATCCTACTCCATTATGTACACTAAACAAATGTTTTTCCTTCACTTGGTCCCTCAATTCATACATGTATGGTTAATCATTGTCTTATTTTATTAATGCTTAGGATTGTTGTAATTAGGGCTCTACATCTTTAATTATGCTAATATATGGTTGTTTTATAAAGATAATTGAAGATGTAAAGGATACAGGTGTAACAAGATAAACATGCCAAGAGAGGAATGAACATTCATTTGGTGAGATAATTTCCATCCATTCCATCATTTCCCAATGAACGCGATCAAAGGATACTATTCCACGCAAGCTGTACAAAGGTAGCTACAATAGGCTGCAATAGATTTGGATGCAAAACTGCATTGCTACTCAAGGATAGCTGCAATTCATGGAGTATCTTCTCAATTGATCATGATCGTCATTTTTGGCTCGAGTAACAGCCTTCTTATATTTTCTTCTTCCATCTTGCCATGCCTGTAACAACTTATCATAATTGGGGAAACATGACGATCAGAGATCTTCATGGCTGCCCGATAGTAGTGGTAAGAAGTTATGATTGTAATTGTATAAATACTGGGAACTATTTCGAGCTAGGGGTTGGAAATTAATCGAATATATTGTATAATTTGTGACTTGGGTTGTGTGTTCATCTGCCATTTTAATACAAGGAGTTTGATTCTTCAGATCTCGGTGTTCTAACATGTGCTACTTCTAGCATCTCTGTGCGAAGGATGAGCCTGCCTTCCCACAGGGATTGCTGAGTTAATTAGGTATTTTATATATTTTGTTGTGTGGTTTGAATTTTATGATAAGTTCATTTATTTACAGAAAGTTGTAACAGTCATCGAATTGCTGTGTGTTCATTTGAATGATCAGTAATTGCATCCCCTGTAAACTGCAGTGGTGTGGTGTGACAGTCGACTGTGCAGGTTAACTTTCTCTCTTGCAACTGTGTGATAGTTGTGATAGCCTTGTTCATCCCTAGTTATTTCAATTGTTGTTTTCTTTATATCCTTGCAGTTTATTCCTTTACATTTATAATTGTAGAACTTAATTCCTTTGAATTCCTAGATTAAGTTAAATTAAGATAGTTGAGATGGATCTTTAGATGTGTTGGTAATTGAGGATTTAAATTTCTGCAAAAGTAATATAGATGTCTATTTCCTGAATCTTTTAATTCTAGATTAAGGAGTGTAAGATGGTATATGTGATTGCATTCTTAAGAAGGTAAGCTAGATTAAGTAGATTGTGGGATGAGTTAGGCTGAACATGAAAGTAGGGTCAATCATTTACAGCATCAGCTACTTAGTGTTTAAAGCATATATAGTGTGCATTATCCTTGAAATAAGAGACTTCCCTGGGTTGACAATTTATATTGAACACTCTGTATGTTGGATTTGATTAACTTGAATATAGGATGCCCAACATTTTGGCACCATTTTCGGGGAGGATAATTATTAGACACCATAGTAGTTGCATCCGGTAATTATATTTATTCATTTTCTTCAATTTTTAAGTTTTCATGTTTTCGGTTGCATGAATATGAGAAGGGTATAGCATGAAATTCCTATAAATCCTAGAACCCCACAGAACACTAACATTGCAGGTGAAAATTAGCATCACGAGGGAAACTCCCTGCCTAAAGCCATAGTTTCTATACTCTAGTTCCCAATTCAACAGCCAGAGGGGATAGCCCCCATGAAAAATATATCTCCATCGGTGTTTCCTCGTTTCTATGGAAAAGCAATAGAGGATCCGAATGAATTTCTTTTTGAATTTGACATCCTCTGTCACAGCTACGACTACACCACCAATGCACAGAAGATGAAACTTTTTCCAGCCACTCTGAAGGACAAAGCATTACGTTGGTTCATGAGTCTGGGTGGGGGAACTATCACTTCTTGGGACCGGATGAAACTGGTGTTTCTAGAGAAATATTAGGAGTATTGCAATGCCAAGGATAAGAGATAAGAACTATTTAAAATGGTACAAAGGGATGATGAAAGTCTAGAATATTTTTTTGAAAGGATTTTATATAATGTGCAGAGAGCTGGATAGACTAATATGGGGTTAGATGTGCTCAAAATAACCCTACTTCGTGGGATTAGGGAATATTTCCTAGATATGTTGAACCGGTTAGGAAAGGGGGATATCTCAAAGGAGTCCTTTGAAAATATCATTGAACTATGAAAAAGGTATTCCAGGGGATCTTCCAGGAACAAAAAATGGGACAAATTATAACGTGATTTCTTTGACAGAACACAAAATTCATCTAATGGAGGAGCCACCCTGGCAGAAATAGGCAATCTCCTTGACATTTCATGACCTAAATGATGAGCTCCATCTCCTTGGAAATACATGTCCTAAGGGAAAGGTGGAAACAAGTAGTAGAGGATCTCACACTTGGTATATTCTGCCCTAAATGTAGGAAGAACCACCCTCTGAAGGAGTTCCTTCTTGACAAGGTATAAGTGTGTCAACTATGCAAGACAAAGCATGACACAAAAGAATTCCCTTCACTACCTCAAGTGGAGGAAGTTCTACAGGAATCAACTGTAGATGTGGAACCGACCTACTTTATTGTACAAAAAAATCCTTGGCAGCCTCGAAATCAAGGTATGGCTCCAGACTTGTTTTCATTTTTGAATAACAAGAATAATTGGAATAATATGCAGCACATGAATACACAATTCCATTCATATTATTCTAACCATCAATGGTATCCATCTCAACCTACGATGGAAAATTTTAACTCCTGGAACCCTTGGACACAACCACCAAACCAACAAAATTAATCGTCTCCTAGATGGAGGAACTTCCATCCAGGGAACCAGTTTCCTCATAACCAACCTCCTCAACAGCTTCCACATCAAACATTTCCTCATCAACCGTACCATCTTCAACAATACACTCATCCTTATCAGTGGTCACAGTCGCAACTCTAGAATAATGATGTCCCCAATATGCCGATACGACCACAGCTTCTTGCTCAACCTAACCCCAACCCAAATAATAAAGCAGTCCATCATTTTGAGACTGCCGCCATGCCTACTTACTCCATTACTCTAGTACCCTACAACGACATCCGCTTACGATCAGGCATGATAGTGGAGCCTTTGGTCATTGAGGATGTTCCATCCTCTATGCATGAAGAAAGGATGAACCAATAGTATTTATACAATACATCGACCCTCATTATTGAAGATGCTGAACATCCTACGAATATGCTGGCCGGAACACAAGAAGACACATTATTGACACACAGCCTACATAATTGATTAGGGAACCACCTCAATTTAACCTCTTAGGAGATTTAAAAAATATATATGTCAAAATTCCACCCCTTCAGGCCCTTCACGATGTACCTATCTATGCCAAAACCATTTGGTATTTGTGTACAAGGAAACCAGGAAGAAAACCCAGGGATCCTCCCACTGTTCATGCCATAGGGAAATTATCTGAATTAATAATGGGGAAAATTCTCTTGGCCAAATATGATGATCCTGGGAATCCCACTATCACTGTGCAGATTGGGAGCACATAGTTACCCAACGTGCTGGTATATTTAGGTACATTAATTAATGTCATGACCATTGAAACTGTAAGGAAACTTGGGTTCAATAATCTCAGGCCAACTCCTACAGTTTTAGAACTGGCAGATAGATCCACTGTTAAACCTGAAGGAGTATTGGATGACCTCATTATCTTCATTGATTTGTGGGAATATCCTAGTGACTTCTTGTCTTTACAACCTAAGTCGTAGCTAGGAGGACACCCTTTGATCCTAGGAAGGCCCTAGTTAGCTACAGCTAATGCTTGCATCAACTGTCGGTCTGGGTCTATGACCATATCAGATGGAACCGAGATAAAGAACCTCACTCTCTATCCTCCAACTTAGCCAAGCTTAGAAGCTGAAACTCTGTTATGGATGGATCCAGAGCAAGAAGAGGGTGTTCAGCCATTATTAACGATAGGGAAGGCCTTGAATTTTAAAGATGAAACTAAAGATAACGCCATTAATAATTTCATCAGTGAACCCACTTCTGTCAACAAGAAAATTTATCAGATCCTGAATGCTACTCTAGGTGAAGAGGAACAAGAAAATATCATAGAGGATACATTAGTCAGTGATACTCACATAGTTCCAGTGTTGAAAAATTTGAAAAGTGTTCCTGTCGAGGTAGAGTCTGGAAAAACCCTGAATATCAATCCAGTATTTTCCTGGGAGTACACAGACATCAAGGGCATCCCTTCTAATCTATGCACCCACCGCATTTATATCAAAATTGACTCCTGGCCTATGTGCCAACCTCAACGAAAAATGAATCCCAATATTAGGGACATAGTGAAGGAACAAATTCAGAAACTCTTGGAATCAGGATTTATATATCTCATTTCAGACAGCGAGTGGGTGTCTCCACTCATGATAGTACCCAAGAAGAATGGTAAATGGAGAGTCTATGTGGACTATAGAGAGACGAATAAGGCAAAAAATAAAGATCACTTTCCCCTACCTTTCATCGATCAAGTACTTGACACCTTATCTGGGAAGAAGTTTTTCTCCTTCCTAGATGGGTTTAGCGGGTACAATCAAATCCAGATTGCTGCTGAAGACCAAGATAAAACTACCTTCACCTATCCCTGGGGAACTTTTTCATACATAGTGCTTCCCTTTGGCTTATGCAATTCACCACCCACATTTCAAAGAGTTGTGATTGGAATCTTTTTAGAATTGGTTAATGATAGTATGGAAATTTTCATGGATGATTCTACTCCTTATGGAAAATACTTTGAGAAGCATTGAAAAACTTGGAAAAGGTTTTAACATGCTGCGAGCAGACCCAACTATCTTTGAGCACTGAAAAGTTCCATATGATGATGAGTGAAGGGGTAGTGTTGGGGAATTTTATCTCTGCTGATGGCATCCAGGTAGACCCCTCTAAAATCAGGGTAATAAAAAATATACCTACTCCTAGAACTCGAAAAGAAGTGCGTAGTTTCTTAGGGCATGTTGGATATTACACAAGATTTATAGAAAACTTTTCCAAACTTGCCTCTCCTTTCTTTTCATTGTTAATGAAGGACGTGCAATTTACTTGGAATGAGGCATGCCAGAAAACGTTTGTTAAACTTCAAGAGAATTTTTCCATAGCTCCCATCCTATGGGGGCCCAATTGGGCCTTTCCCTTTCACATTTCTTCAGATGCCTCTTATACCGCCATTGGAGCAGTTTTAGGACAGCAAGATGGTCAAGCACTTTTTGCAGTTTATTATATTAGCAAAAACTTATCCTTTGCTGAACTTAATTATACTGTTACCGAGAAGGAGTTTTTAGCCATTATTTACTCCATTAACAAATTCTGACATTATATCATTGGATATCCTACCTTTGTGTACATTGACCACTCAGCCATCAAGTATCTAATCAATAAACCTATTACAAATGATCGAGTAACTAGATGGTTGTTATTATTAGAGGGATTTGATATCACCATTATAGACAGACCTGGAAAAGAAAATGTTGTCGCTGATTTCTTATCTCGTTTTACTAATAGTGATGATAATATGCCCGTTGAGGACTCTTTTCGAGATGAACACTTATTTGCAGTTTCATCTCATTCCCCTTGGTATGCATATGTTGCTAACTACTTGGATGCAAGGAAGATTTCCACACATTTGTCAAAAAGAGAAAAGAGGAAAATCATTCAACAAAGTGCCAGGTATTGTTGGATAGATAGTCATCTCTTCTACACAGGCCCTGATCTTGAGATCAGAAGATGTGTAAGAAAAGATAAAGTATTCCATATTCTAAAGGCCTGCCATGATGAGCCTTATGGGGGAAATTTTGTAGACAGGAGGATAGGACACAAAGCGCTGAGAATGGGATACTACTAGCTGACCCTTTTCAAGGATGCAAAAAAATATGTCTAGTCTTATGACAGTTGCCAGAGGATGGGCCAACCTAACTGATTGGATCAAATGCCTCTTCAACCACAACTGGTGGTTGAACCTTTTGACAGATGGCCCTTAGATTTTGTTGGCCCTATCAACCCTCATTCCAAGCAGAAATCCTACATCTTAGTTTGTACTGAATACATGATGAAATGGGTAGAAGCTGTGGCTTCGGTGAAAGCCAATGACCAGGTTGTGATCGATTTCCTGTATGGTGAAATATTTACCCATTTTAGAGTACCCAAGGAAGTGGTTATAGATGGAGGACATCAGTTTGTGTTGCATCAATTTGAAGCTTTGCTACGGAAGTACCATACTCATCACCGGATAGCTTCACCATAGAATCCCCAGGACAATGGCCAAGTGGAAAGCACTAACAAATTTATTGAAGCGGTCCTTACCAAACGGTCAGGAGCCATCGTAGAGACTGGGTTGATAGACTTCCAGAAGCATTGTGGGCATATCGTACTACTTGCCACAATACTACAGGTTTCTCTCCTTATTACTTGGTGTATGGGAAAAGTGTTGTCTTCCCCATTGAATTTGAAATCAAGACTTTGAAGATAGCTATGGAGGTAAGAATAGATGTGACTAAAGCCCAAAAGAGAATATTGAATCAATTGAATGAACTTGATGAGAAACATTTAGCTATTGTGGATTAGATAATATTAATTAAGCAACAAAGATCCAATTGGCACGATCAATTCATCAAAAAGAAATCCTTCTATGAAGGAAACTGGGCATTATTATACGATTCAAGATTCAAAAGGGACTTCAAGGGTAAGTTACACACAAGATGGTTGGGCCCATACCTGGTAGACAGAGTATTTGATAATGGTACAGTCCCCTTGGTAACCATTGATGAGAATCGTGCACCATTATTTGCTAATGGTCACAAGCTGCGTCTGTACCATAAGCCCATTTTGAAGGACACATTCACTTCACAGATTGCAATTGATTCGGAATACTAGTTAGAATAAGGGCAGGAATATTTCTCTGCCCCTGTCAATCTTTAGATAATCGGTGTAAATCTTACATAAATTTTTGTACATAAATAAATTGATATTTTTAATATTATTTTTATCTTTTTCCTTTGCACTTGATCCTTTTTATTTTAAATAATATGTGCAGGGATGTGCCTAAGGTGCAATGGTCATGATCGGGCCTAATAACCAGAGTCGTCCTTTTGTAACTTCTTGCATCAGAAGAAAACTCCTTGAACAATTCCTTGCAGTTGTAACACCATAAAATACTGCCCTTTACCCCATTCATGCAGCTGCAACACCATAACACTTTGCCTATTTTTCCATTTTTCTGCAGCTGCAACACCATAAAATACCGCCCTTTACCCCGTTTGTGTAGCTGCAACACCGTAAAACTTTGCCTATTTTTTCATTTTTCTGCAGCTGCAACACCGTAAAATACCACCCTTTACCCCTGTTACGGAGAGAAATTCCTATGGATTGGGGTACCACAACAGACAGCTTGACTCCAGAAATCAATCCTTTCCAATATGCAATAGAAATCAAATATCTAACACTAAAGGATCATACCTCGTACCTCATTCCGGACGGTTGAAGTAGATCCCTATTGAGCTTTTCAAGTTCAGCTTGAATTGACGAATCACTTCCTCAACAACAAGTAAACAAGACAAACATACTATATATATTGGTGTTAGATCTATTCTAGCATATATAATCAACAATGTATAAGCATTTGAAATCATCCATGGATAAAATATTCATTCAAACATATATTATTGGACAGGAAAAGCTATTTCTATTAATATAAAATTAGAGATTACAATGGATACAACCTCTGTCAGCACGTCTGCGAATCGAAGAAATTGAGTCCCCCACTTGGACCTCCACCACCTCAATCCTCCATCTCTCGATAGCAAGCTCACAAGAAAAAGGCAAGTTTGGGAAGAACACAAAAGTGCTCCAAGGGACAAAGGGATGCAGACTCAAGCATAAGTTCCACCAACAATGGACTATTTCTTTGCTCTCAATTCTCTTATATGCCTTCAATGTATCAAAGAGTTTCTTATATAGCTTTTCAAAGGGGTAATTAAAGGTCGAATCCGAGCAATATCAAGGAATATGGAAGGCCAAGAGTCAAGTGAGTCGAATCCATGTCAAGGAAAACTCCAAAAGGATTTGGATTTTGCACACATCCCGATGTACACTGTTTTAGGGGTCAAAACTGCGTATATACACGATTAGGGGTTTAAAAGTCGCATATATGAATTTTCACATGTTTATAGGGATGGTCTAGGAAACATCAAAGGACAAAAAATGGTCCAAGGGGCCTAAGGAGTCTACAGAGGGATAGGGGAAGGCCATACAAGTGCGATTCACCTGGTGTGGTAAAATCAGCTATAACAGGTGCCCCCTAATGTGTGAGGTCACAGGGGTCATACGATGGCCGAAATAAATTATAAGTCCATCCCAGAAGTGGAGTGATGAAGGATCCCAAATGGAAGGCCAGCCACCCAATCAACATAGTACAATGATACAACTTTGCACATAACAACAAATACATATAACAGTCCCGGATGCATAAGAGTACAATGGCCATGAATAGGAATGATACAAAATATCACATAAGTGATCATCACCGTGTACAATATACATGGATTAGAATCTCCATGATGAAGATATACAAAGGATCATGATCTCCATAATGGCTGATGATATCCAATGGATCAAGATATCCATAATAGCTGAAAATGTATGACATATACTGGAATCAAGTCACAAGAGCTGAAATCTCATGAACACTGGCATGATCAAGGAGGTAGCATATAAGAGATGCCACCAATCTGGAAGGTCTTCTAAAAAAACTGCTATGAGTACATGTCCTACTATGTAAATAGAGGTGTCGAGGTCGAACATAGTAATCCATCATTTGATTACTGGTCATTGATGTATACCGTTAACAAACACGAGATCACCCACTGATAATGAAAATGGAAATCAAGGTACAAGAGTGCAAACTAACAAGAGTGAATAAATGTGTTCATGTTCTTTCCATTCTAGGACCATCCTGCACAAAAAATTTGAATTTTTCCCATTAAAATACTTGAAAAACCTTAACCGCAGCCGCATACGTGACTGTTTTCCAAACAGCCGCATATGTACGCGGCTTTGGGGGCATTTTCCGCATATATCCAGCCCTATATGCGAAAAACCCCTTGATTTCCATGTGGGTCATGGTTCCTATCTTAGAATGGCCTAGAAAATCAAATACACCATGGAATTTGACAAAATTTGCATCTAAATGAAAGAGTAGAGCATAGGTAAGCACCTGGAAAAAATGGTAGTGGATTTCGGCAGCTGGATCTCCCGAAATTCGCTGTTGAAGTTCTAAGCTCAAATGGGTAAAAGTTTCAACTATTTTATAATGTTTTGAATTATTTACTATTTATAGAAAATTTTCAAATTTTTGAAA
The DNA here is from genome assembly GCA_001517045.1 of Pseudotsuga menziesii. Classification (NCBI taxonomy): domain Eukaryota; kingdom Viridiplantae; phylum Streptophyta; class Pinopsida; order Pinales; family Pinaceae; genus Pseudotsuga; species Pseudotsuga menziesii. The sequence goes on from LPNX010118476.1 coordinate 155,702, forward strand.
ATTTTTACCCCTTTTCCTATAGTTTGGACCGTTTCTAATCCTTTTGGACCATTTTTAGACTAACTTATGGTGTAGGAGACCTTTTTAGTGTTGTTTCAGCCATTGGATTGACCCATTCATTCCGATTTTAGGTATCATGTCTAAACTGGCATATAGGTTAGGTTTCATCATTGTTTTCATTTTGCATGACCTTATGACCATTTCATTATAGCCTTAGGTACGAACCCACTCTATTATGTCATGAAACCTTCTTGTTGTTTTAGAAGTGGCATGATATGAGTGGTAGAGCTTGACCTTACAAGGGTACCGTAGTTAGTGCCTTATTTTCATTTGGTGCCCATGATGACATTTTGTCCCTTAGGGTCTGGGAGTCCATTGTATAGTATTTCCATGACATTTTCTAAGAGCCTCATACTCCTCTTGATCTTTTGCTGGCCTATTTCCCTCAGGACTCCCTTATGTCAAGTTGTAATTGCATTATCATGAGGTTTCCTTGCCTTATTGATCCTTACGTCGGCTTCCCGGACATTGAGTTTCAGCCATATAGCCCGAGCATGTCTCGTGTCTAACCATGCAGAGCCATTTTATATATCCTTTGCATCTTGATTCCCTATTTTTACCAGGAGGGGACTTTCCCCCGAGTGTCACTATCCTACACATGTATCCTTGCATTGAGCATAGGTATGTTCCACTGATTGGAACTAGTTTGTTTTCCCATATGACACTCGTCTCCTCCTAGCCTGTAACTATAAAGTCATTTTATTCTTTTTCAAGCTTTTTAAATATTCGAAAAAGTCCAAAAAAAAATAAAAAAACCAAAAATCCGGACAAGGAAAGATGTTATCTTTTGGCAGCTGTCGAGTCGTGTCTCCTTCGAACATAGCACTATATATCACATCCGTTGGTTGGGTTTATAGTTTGAATTTAGGAGCTGTACTCGTTTATCTGAGTTTATCTCCACTGACTGGTTAAGCTTCCAATGCTCATGGAGCCTTTGTCAATGCCTCCTGTGTCATAGAGATGTCCCAGTTTTGTATAACGAGTCTATGCTACCTTTATTCAGTCACCATTCACCGTTATGCTCTTGTTCTAAGGAAGTTGAAACCTAATCCATCCATTCCTCAGTTATCTTGACTTTGCATGTCGGCCATTCCCGGTACAGTTACTGGTTCGTGCACCTTATGATCGAGTCCTTCCACATTATACATCTTTGTTGAGTACCTCATGTTGGATGATGGGGGATGCCTTAATTCCCTCCTTCCAGCGGCTTTCATCCCATCAACTCTAGATCATTTATTATACGATTGGAATCTAGAGTCATTTTTGAGTGCCTTGAGACTTGCAGTCATCAGTGGCAATTTCTCTCGCCATCGACAGATTTTGGGAATACATCAATGTAACCTGATCAATGGATCCTCCCAGTAGAGTCACCAATTCTGTTACAAAGAGAAGTTCCTATGGCTTGGGGTACCACAACAGACACCTTGGCTCCAAAAATCAATCCTTTCCAATATGCAATAGAAATCAAATATCTAACACTAAAGGATCAGACCTCGTACCTTATTCCGGATGGTTGAAGTAGATCCCCATTGAGCTTTCCAACTTCATCTTGAATTGATAAATCACTTCCTCAACAACAAATAAACAAGACATGCATACTATATATATTGGTGTTATATCTTTCTAGCATATATAATCAACATTGTATAAGCATTTGAAATCATCCATGGATAAAATATTCATTCAAACATACATTATTGGACAGGAAAATATATTTCTATTAATATAAAATCAGAGGTTACAATGGATACAACCTTTCTCAGCACATCTACGAATCGCAGAAACTGAATCCCCCACTTGGGCCTCCACCACCTCAATCCTCCATCTCTCGATAGCAAGCTCACAAGAAAAAGGCAAGCTTGGGAAGAACACAAAAGTGCTCCAAGGGACAAAGGGATGCAGACTCAAGAATAAGTTCTGGAAACAATGGACTATAGTTTCTTTGCTCTCAATTCTCTTATATTCCTTCAAAGTATCAAAGAGTTTCTTATATATATTTTCAAAGGGGTAATGAAAGGTCAAATCCAAGTGATATCAAGGCATATGAAAGGCCAAGAATCAAGTGAGTCGGATCCATGTCAAGAAAAAATCCAAAAGGATTTCGATTTTGCACACATCCCGATGTACATGGTTTAAGGGGTTAAACCCACGTATATACGCGATTAGGGGTTTAAAAGTCGCGTATATGAATTTTTAAATGTTTATAGGGATGGTCTAGGAAACATCAAAGGACAAAAAATGGTCCAAGGGGTCTAAGGAGTCTATAGAGGGACATGGGAAGGCCATACAAGTTTGATTCACCTGGTGTGGTAAAATAATCTATAACAACCCCATTCGTGTAGCTGCAACACCGTAAAACTTTCCCTATTTTTTCATTTTTCTACAGCTGCAACACTGTAAAATAGAGCCCTTTACCTTGTTCCAAGGTTACCACTCCATTTAAATTCTGACCATCTTTTTTACCTTTTCTGACAGCTACGACACCATTTCACTCTTTTCCATTTTTACCTTTTTCGGGAACTGCGACACCATTTCAATCTTGCCCACTTTTACCTCTTCCATTTTTACCATTTTTACTTTTTCTAGCGGCTATGACTACGCCAAAACTGGTTGATTTTTCTATGATTGACAGCTGTGACTCCACCAAGCTGCTTGATTGCTCTATGTCCCACAACTGTGACTCCTCCAATATTGGAAGAACTCTTTGCAACCTTGGTTCGTGATTCCTCCATATCTGGCCCCAATTCCTAATGTTGGCAATTCCGATTTACTTCACAGCATTCATTATGTTTTCGCCAAGATTGACAAGATGGTTTTGGACTGGTGGGAGAAAAATCCATTACAGCACACCTGCAATAATGATCAAATTGAAATGGATGCAATTCACACGCTTTACTATTCTCAAAGGTCACCATTCATCGCATATTTTTGAAGGTATGGTTCTCATTATTTACTTGATTAAGCGTTAACTAGATTTGACAACATTAATCATACCTTCCTTTCTGTGCCCATTATTACACCCACATAACGTTAACTGTTCACTTGTACGAATTAATGCCCATTTAAGATTATCTGATAACTGCCACCTATCCTAATTTGGGATAAATTTCCAAACATTTCCATGCTCTTAACTTTCCGAATTTACCCAACTCCACTCTCAGTTGTTCATGCATACTCTGTGCTTTAACCTCCATTGTCGGGACTTGTAATCTATAAGAATGATAAATAATTCTAAAGTCAAACAAATATGGGTATCCTAGCTCAGGATGAACCTCCAATTACATGAGAACTGAGTAGAAATGCTGAATTTTTCGCTATTTTTGAAGCTACGGGATGGAATCAATCCTTCCAATGCCTAAATGTGTTTCATCGAGAGACAACTCTACAATTTTCCTTAAATATTAGAGAAACCCACTCAGAGGTTAGGGGGTTATGTATAGAAGTATTTGAAGCAATAGTGGCTGAATTCATCGACCTTCCTTAGGTGGGAAGAGCCTGGTTTGGTCGAATAACCCCCAATGCTGCTGCAGTACAAGATTTTCTGATAGAGGGGGAGAAAATTCGTCGGTCAAGGAGAGGGATAGTGTTACAGTCACTTCCTCGGCCATGGGATCAAGTAGAATTTTTCCTCAAGAAGTGTATCACCTGTGAAGGTAGGTATCAAAATGTTTATTATTCTGAACTTCCTCTATTATCTCATCTACACCATAGGGCCTTACTGAACATTCCATTTTATCTATTTAATGACCTACACCATATGGCGGGGTTTGTTAGAACAACCAAGCATCCAAACTCCTCCCTTACCCACCA
>LPNX010118476.1:162056-262965 GCA_001517045.1 Pseudotsuga menziesii
CTCGACAGTTGTTGTAGGATAAATTCAAGGAAGGGGTGTTGTTACACAAGAACCAGCACCCCCAAAAGTGATTTCAGAAGTATCCATGTAGGCAGTATAGGATGTTCAAATTGGAACATCAGATGATAAGGTATGGACTCAACTTACTCAAAATTTTGTCAATTTGGATTCTGATAATGAAGAAATCCTGAGGTTAACAAAAGAACTCTCAATCCTAAGAATAGAAGTGAGTAAGTGGAGGATTTAGGTGGAAAGGTGTCAAGAAGGGATGGTTTCCCTTATTGAACATAGGAATACCATTAGGGAATTGAAGGAAAGATGCACAGAAGAACTCATGTTCCAGAAACTCTATTGGGAAGAGATAACAAAGGAGATAAAGGAGCTGCAAAAGTTCAAATTCATGCAGGTGGAAAAAGATCAGTTGTATACTCTTTCTCAGGAATTGTTGGGTACCAGAGTACCATCCTCCTCTTACACTGTGTTTTTATTTGAGCAGTTCATTTGGTTTAAACTGAGGATTGTAAAAGAAGGGAGACTGTATGAAATAGCAAGCTCGGCTAAATTCTTGGAAACATTTTTTGGAAAGTGAATTTGAGGAGTAGAACTTGCTTTGTGAGCTTTATTTACATGAGTTGGCTTGTCCCTTAGATCTCCATTTGAATCCTACCCCTTTCTTAGGTGATTTTCAGCTGAGGGATTTTTCCTCCTTTGCTAGCAATCATGTTCGGTGGGAAAGATCCTTCCAAAGTTTCTCTCATAATGAGTCCCACTCTAACCTTTGGATTCGAAGTGAACCTCAAAACCGTCGTCTTCTCCTTTCTCTTTAGCAGAATGTACTCGCATGTCCCATCCAAACTAAGTAGATGATGGAAATTCAAGAAAATTTTATCTCTACTTGTGTCAGACATAATTCCAAGCATCAACAATTGGCTTTGGAAGGTAGATAGCACAGATGGCAGGATGCCTCTTCAACCCTGAGAAATATAGATCCCTACTATTACAGGAATTTTAAACATGCACTTTCTAGGGTTGAGGGATATGTTGGATGCATGAAGGAATGTGGAGTTAATTGGCTGGGACTCAAATTCAAATTTTATCTCATCCGGTGGCCAACAAAACTATATAGGGAAGACTTCTCATTAACAAAGGTAGAAGAGAATATTTGTTGGAGATATTGGGTTGTCCATAAGGGATTCTTGGAAAAACACAGAATGCCTGAATTCCCATATAACTTTTCTTCTCTCCATGAATGAAGTACCATGCCAGACTCAGATTCAGACTAACAGAGGTTGTTGCATGGGGACATGGAAGAGAACAGTTGGGGGGAGATGTTGGGCCCAGAAATGACCCCTTTTTGACCACCTTTACTTACCTCTTTTTTCCTCATCCTACTTCGTTATGTACACTAAATAGATTTTTTTCCTTCACTTGGTCCCTCATTTTATATAGGTATGGTTAATCATTGTCTTCTTTTATTAATGCTTAGGATTGTTGTAATCAGGTCTCTACATGTTGAATTATGATGACATATGGTGGTTTTATAAAGATAATTCGATATGTAAAGCATACAGGTGTAGCAGGATGAACATTACAAGAGAGGAATGGACATTCATTGATGAGATAATCTCCATCCATTCCATTGTTTCCCAAATAACGCAGTCAAATGCAAGCTGTACAAAGGTAGATGCAACAGGCTACAACAGATTCGAATGGAACAATGTGTCACTGCTGAAGAATAGCTTCAATCCACAAAGTATCTTCTCGGTTGATCATGATCATCATTTTTGGCTCGAGTAACAACCTTCCTTTATTTTCTACTTCCATCTTGCCACAGTTGTAATAGCTTATCGTAATTGGGGCAGCCTGAAGATCAAAGATCTTCATGGCTGGCCGATAGTAGTGGGAAGAAGTTATGATTGTAATTGTATAAATACTGGGAACTATTATGAGCCAATGGTTTGAAATTAATCGAATATATTGTATAATATGTGACTGGGGTTGTGTGTTCATCTACCATTTTAATACAAGAAGTTTGATTCTTCATATCTCAGCGTTCTAACGTGTGCTACTTCCAACATCTCTTTGCGAAGACTAGGCCCGCCTTCCCACAGGGATTGCTGAGTTAATTAGGCATTTTATTTACTCTATTGTGTGGTTTCAATTTTATGATAATTTCATTTATTTACAGTAACTGCATCCCCTATAAACTACAGTGGTGTGGTGTGACAGTCGACTGTGTAGGTTAACTTTCTCTTATGAAACTGTGTGATAGATGTGACAGCCTTTTTCATCCCTAGTTCTTTCAATTGATGTTTTCTTTATATCCTTGTAGTTTATTCCTGAACATGAAAATAGGGTCATTCATTTACAGCATCAACTACTTACTATTTAAAGCATATACAGTGCGCATTATCCTTGAAATAAGAGACTCTTCTGGGTTGACAATTTATATTGAACACTGTATATGTTGGATTTAATTAACTTGCATATAGGGTGCCCAACACTTATCAAAATTGAATGGGGGAATTGGTTGATATAATAAACCACTTAGATCCTATATGTTGCAAAATAAGGATAGTGGCCATGATGCACCACAGTAAGTCTAAAAAGGTTCATAATATGTCTTGCTGAAATGTTCATTTGCAAAATGACATATAGTATATGTGTAGAAATATTGACAATATCCTATGCTATCTATCCTCAAAAATACTTAGCAAGAGAAAATGAGGAAGATATACACATTGAAAATCTTATATCAGGTGCACTGGTGACTTATATTTCGTAATTGGCATAGAGTATTACAACAAGAAATGCTCTTGCTTGTCTAAGAGGATGATGGAATGTAATTTTGTAAATTGGTAAGTTGTGTAAAGCAGAATTAAATATCATCAAAAGAAAATCCCATTCCAAGTCGAGGAATTCAAATTTCAAACATATACTTATTTTTCTGAGGAACTTCATAGCAACAAACACACAAAAGCACGATATATGAAGAAGATTAAACATGCAAGAAAATTTCCCTTTTCTTGCAACCCTAGCCAGAACTCGTTGAATCCCTAAGGTGCTATCAGTGATGGAAAACTCCCACTGATTAACTGTAGCATACCCATACCCCATTATCATGCAAAATTAAAAATTTCATCGAGAACCTTTATTGTTCATTGAAACACAGGGTATGGATGCAAACCACTTCTCGACATTTCCAACACTGTCATGCTCCCTATAGTCTTCCATTGATCAATTCGATGATATGCAAGGAAATATCTCAGAGGATATCGAACGGAGGAGAGAAATAGTGACGGAAATCAAAGATCACAAATACTCCCACATCTGTAATCAAATCAATGGCTCAGGATCATCCCGCAAAAATCGACGGTGCGGAAAAATTGAGTTGGGGGATAGGGAATTATGGAAATTACTATACCGCAATCACACTTTGCCAAAGACTATCCTAGAAACAATATTAACTCCCATAAGAAGAAGGGAAATAAGAGAAGACATCGTGCTCATGTTGCAGAGGATGACGAACCTTCCACAAAGAGAACCAGATATGAAAGCGAAGATTCTTCAAGTGATGAAGAATATGTTTTGATTTCCACTCTGATGGGAAACATTACTCATGGAAGAAATGATTGGCTTATAGACAGTGGGGCTTCCAAGAATACGGAAATATTCAAGGAATCCTTTGTGAAACTATCAGAACATGAATCACCTCATAAGGTGAAGCTCGGAGATGACTACCAGTATTCAATAAAAGGTAGTGGGGAATCCTCCTATAAGATAGACTCTGGAAAGTCTATGATAATGAAGGAATTATTGTTTGTATGAGGATTAAAGAAGAACCTCCTCTCCAAATCTGCATTAGATGCAAAAGGAATGAGGGTTGCATTTATAGATGGCCAAGTCATCATGTGGCCAAAGGGAAAGACTATTAATGATGCAGTACTCATTCGGGAACAAGAAGGAGGTCTATACAAATTGAAGGGCCATCTAGAAAAAGCCTTGATCCATGAAATAGTAGAGACAAATGAACTTTGGCATAGAAGGCCTGCACATGTGCGTTACAAAGCACTACCACTTGCAAGCAAAGCTGTTGAAGGTCTTCCAGAAATTCAAGCAAAACATGACGGAGTCTGCAAAGGATGTGCAAAAGGAAAGAACACAGAGAAGACATTTCCAAGTAGCGAGAGAAAAGCGAAAGGAATCTTGAAAATAATCCACTCCGATGTATGCGGTCCAATGTCATCAAGTTCACTAAGAGGGTATGTATACTATGTTTATTTTATTGATGAATTTTCTAGGAAGACATGGATTTACTTCATGAAGAACAAAGATGAAGTATTCAGCAAGTTTAAGGAATTCAAAGCCTTCATCGAGAACCACACTGAAAAGAATATCAAGACTTTTGGATCAGATAATGGTGGAGAATTCACATGAAATGAATTCAAAGAGTTATGCAAAGACTCAGGGATTAAGAGGGAGTTTTCCACTCCATATAATCCACAACAAAATGGGATTGCAGAAAGGACAAATAAAACTATCATGGAGGATGCAAGAGAAATGTTTCATGATCAAAATCTTCCTATGCATCTTTGGGCAAAAGTTGCCACAACAACAGTGTATGTACAGAACTGTACTCCACATAGAGTACTCGAGAACAAGACACCTGAAGAAGTATTTTCTGGCAAGAAACCAGAAATCATCCATCTCAGAATATTCAGCTTTCCAGTGTACATACATATTCCAAAAGAGAAGAGAACTAAATTAGATCCTTTAGGAAAGAAGGGTATATTTGTGGGATACTATGAAAGCTCGAAGGCTTACAGAATATACTTCCTAGGATTCAAGAAGATAAACATCAGCAGGGATGTGACATTTGATGAACACTCAGCTTACAACAAATCCAGAAAGAAACCTGCTGAAGAAACTGAAGAAGCGAAAGCACCCAGAATTTATGATACAACCATGAACGAAGAAACTCAAGAAGAAGATCGAGAATTTGAAGAACCATAAGAACCTGTAGATCCACCTCAGGAGAAGAATCCTCATAAGAGGAAACCTGCTTGGGTATGAGAAACTATCCAAGGTGCAGAAAGATATTGGGCTCCAGAAGATAATCACAGAGAAAGAAAGAGGACAAGGTCCTGTTCCGGATATGTATCATTATTATGTGATTTCATCAATAAAGAACCTTCCAATTATGAACAAGCGGCAGAACGGAAAGAATGGAAGGATGCTATGATCGAAGAGTATCAATTGATCATGAAGAATGATGTTTGGGATGTTGTCCCAAGACAAGAAGGGAAGTCAGTTGTAACTTCCAAATGGATCTACAATATAAAGCATGCTACATATGGTAGCATTGGAAAATATAAAGCAAGATTTGTTCCTCGTGGTTTCTCCTAGGAAGAAGGAATAGACTATGAAGAAAATTTTGCACCTATATCCAGATACACTTCTATCAGATTAGTACTTTCTCTGGCTGCAGTGATGAAATGGAAGATACACCAGATGGATGTCAAGACTACTTTCTTGAATGGTGTAGTAGAATAAGAAGTGTATGTGGAACAACCACTCGGTTTTGAGACACATGACAGGGAGTCTCATGTAAGTAGACTGAAGAAAGCCCTGTACGGTTTGAGACAGGCAGCAAGGACATGGTACAGAAGAATTGACAGCTTTCTATCTAGTTTAGGCTTTACCAAGAGTAAAGTAGATTCCAACTTTTACTAGAAGGTTGAATATGGCAATCCAGTGATGCTCCTACTATATGTAGATGATCTGTTTGTAACAAGTATGGATGGGTTGATTTCTGATACGAAGAGGAAGCTTTCTTCCAAGTTCGAGATGAAGGAATTGGGTATGATACATTATTTTCTAGGCATGGAGGTGTGGCAGAATGTAGATGGAATTTTCCTGGGACAAGAGAAATATACATTAGAGATCCTAAAGAGGTTTTGGATGATGGACTACAATTCCATGACCACACCTATGGAATTGAACATGAAGCTATTGAGTGATGCTTCATCAGAAGTGGTTGATGCTATGATGTATTGTCAGATGATTGGGTCCTTGATGTACCTGACAAACATGAGACCGGATATTTGCTTTGTTGTGAACACCTTGAGCCAGTTCTTGATAGATCTTGAGACATGTTCACTTGATTATTGCGAATCATAATCTAAGCTACTTGAGTGGTACAGTTGATTATGGGCTCAAGTATGAGGTGAATTAGAAGATTAACCTGGAGGGTTATGTTGATTCAGATTGGGCAAGTAGTGCCATCAATAGGAATATCACTTTAGGGTGTTGCTTCAGTATGGGATCATGTGTGATCTCTTGGTTTAACAGGAATCAATCCTATGTGGTTGTGATGTCCCCGACCCTCTGACCAGCGAAGAGGATGCTACTATCACCAAACATATGGGAAATAGCACCATGAAGATGAACAGGAATATAGTGCTGAAATAAAAACTTAAAACATAAAACATGATAAGACACATAAACCTTCACATGCATAGCAAAAGAAAACATACATTCATTAAATCATACCACATGTCCATCATATTCATTATTCAGTAAATATAAATGCGGAGACAAAATAGTTAAAAATACTCATCTTAAAAAGGACTCATCCCGCAACCAGCTACATCCCTGCAACATTCCACCCAACCATAGGCTAGCATGCTCACCAATCTGTCAGCAACACTGCCACCCTCAAGCTAGGCATGATTCCTTAAGGAGTAAGGGTCAAAGAAGGCTTACACAAAGCCAAGGTACACAAATTAGCCAAGCCCACATAGTAGGATTTAACAAGCTTTCACGGAGTTAGGGAAGGCTAAATGCTAAGCTGGTGGCCTCAACGGAGAGCTAATGATGCCCACACAAGAGCTAACCTTGAACTCTAAGACATCCACACACCCAACACCAGGAATCAGCCCTTTCTCGGTTTCATAGTCCCACAGGCCCTGACTTCTCTTTCCAATATTCTTCAAGGGTTGTGGAGAAGAAAGCGAGTAGTCTGACTCTATCTGAGTGGCTCCAAACACCAGTTTCTCAAGCATACCCAGCCTCTAATCCTATTCTCAATAGTCTGAATACCAACCACTGCATACCATAGTAAAACAACAGTTCATAGCTCCATGAAGGAGGTGAAGACAATAGGGTGACAACCCGAAACAACAAGGTGAACACAACTCATGTCAAACACAATGATTTAGAGTTGTTCTTGGCCCTAGTGGGGCCAAAAAAACTCAGTAATAACCCAACAAGGTACTTGCATACATAGCAACCCAGAACCAGGGTAAGTCAATAGCAGCCCCAATCATATAAGGAAACGGTGGAAGCATTAGATGGTCTGCAAAAAGGGAAAGAAGCCAGATTCCCAACACTGAGCCCATGACACACGATTCTTCATGCAATCACTGGAGAAAATTACACAGACTAGAAAAAGGAAAAAGGAACAGACTCCCAATTTAAGCATGAGGGAAAAGACACAACCAACAGTCACAGTTCAGCATTGAACCACAGGGAAAAACCACAGCAATATTTGGAAAATGCCACATTGTAAAGGAAAACATAGTCAACAAAGTGTGGATGAGACTGCAACCAACATTCAATGAGGGAACCGCCTCAGTCTTCATCTCACGATCCACTATGAAGGATGGAACAATACCCAGTCCAATAATGTGTGGAGGAAAGAAATCGGTTCTCTGCATGGGTGGAAGGAACACAACCATAGACTAGAAAATGCATAAGAGAGTGAAGGAGAAACCCCCAACAAGGAAAAGTAATCCATTTTAACTCCGCCCTATGTGAGGAAAACAAACAATTGGTGGTGGGGAGAGTGGAGAGAATGATCATTCGCCGCGTCGTGGAGGGAGTGTAGGCATGAGCGTAGTGGTTTCTTTCCAGCCCATAGCTTCCCCCACTAACAATAGAAACTAAGGTGGTTGACACATGGAAAACTCCCAATGGCCCCCACGGGTTAGACAACCCCCCCTTAACCTTAGGAATCATGCCCTTTTCATTTAATGTTGCATTGTCGTAGCTAGTTGTAGGTTTATTTTAAATTGATGTGCATACTTACATGAAGCCAAAACTATAGTGTGTCGGATAGCATGATGTACCATCGGCAACGATCCTTATTGCCGAAACATAACACAGCCGAATCGATGGTGGGGGTTTTTCCTTTAGCTTCACACCACGGTTTATTAGAATGTATACATCATGTACCTTTTAATGCAAATGGGGTCAAAATCATGGCATTACAATCCCCTCCCCCTTAGAATAACACTGTCGTCGGTGTTCCAATACATAGGAATACATATACAATTTGCACATCAAAATTTCAAAATTTTGTAGATCTATCCCATGTTCAGTTATTTACTTTGAACATTTGGGAACCATCCCCTCAGCTTCCACGTACTTCTCTTGCTGGTTATCAGCTCTTGGCTTATCTTGAAGTCTAGGAACTTTGTGGTTGCTACCCTCTTTATGTTCCCTCGTTGGTCATTCTCGACGTAAATGATGTCCTCTGCATTCCCAGCATTTTGCTAGCTTCCTCATCTTTCCCTGCTCAATTTACTTTGAGTCTTCATTCATGTAGTGTTTCTTAACAGATCACTTGGATGAATTTCCCATCATTTATCCACTTTCCTTTCCTTTACGGATTGCTCCCAGAAGGCTTTTGACCTCCTTTTGCAAACCAATAGAGTCTTGCAAAATCTAGTGGTTCATCTCATTCTGCCTTGTCTATATCTTGAGCATCTCTCCAAGATTCTCTTTGGTCCTAGCAATCATTTGGAGGAGACTTCCAACCAAGTCCAACAACTTTTGGTCTGCTGCCATGATCAATCTGCACCACTGGATTTCACCTTTCACATGTGAAATGCATCATTGAAACTCTGCTAGACCAAGCATAATATAGGCATTAAAACCAGTCAATTAATTTCCCAATTGGGATCACATTCCAAGCCCCATCAAGGAGAATTTAATATCTTTCATGCCTTCCCAATAGGCACATGATCTCATTCATGTCCATTCTTGGGTAGGGAATTAACCTTTCCAACATTCACAATTTACTTTAAGCAAATACACACATTCCATTTTCAGTCATACATGCATTCAACAATCTTTTGTTTTAACAATGCATATATATAATCAAAAGGCAAGAGAGAGCAGCAAGATTTTTTCCCTTATTTGTTTTGTTCCATCCTAGAACCCACACCACCACTGTGGATTTTAATGCTCTCAGCTTCTTTCACTTCACCTTGAATGCTGGACCAATCCCTCGTGGTCATGACAGTTAGTGTCTCCAGTCTATTTCAGACCTCTCAACCATGGAGCCTCCCTGCATGGTTTGTCTCAGCTGCTAGGAACTTCATAGTCTCACTAGCACCTTTTTCATTACTACTCATTTTGATCTCTTCAGGACAGTCACATGTCCACATGCACCCCTAGGATGCTCTCATAGTCCTCTCTTCCAGCGATACCTATATTCAAAAATTGAATAAATTCACAATTTTAGTTTATTCTCGTCGTTTTTTTTTTATATCTTAAAGAAGAGCTTAAATCATCATAACCAAATAATATACACATGCATATTCATAAGAAATAATTGCAAAATAATCCAATACTTATTTGTATTGTGTGTTTCCTCGTTGGTCCACAGGATCCTGCTTTTCTTTGCAAGCCTTGGTATCGCCTATGGAATTGGATGTTAGGTCAGCACGTAGGATGCTTCATAACATCCTTTTAGCTATATATCAGGCACAGTCAAGCCAACCTTCATTTGGGTTTATCAGACCATCAACAAATCGCCTGTACTTATATCAACAATACACTTATGTCAACAACCAATCATCAGCCAATCCAACACTGTTGGGTTTATCAGGCCATCAACAATAACACATGCACTTATATCGACCATTTCCAGGTTTCATTTCCAATAGTGAGCTCTAATTCCACTACCCCATATCACACAAGAGACCATTTCCTTCTCTTAGTTGATAGTCCCTCATAAATGTTCCCTTCTTCGTGCTCTTTAGAGAGACCACTCCCTTCTCTGATTTAACAGTCCCTTAGGAATATCTCCTTATCTGTTCTCTTTAGAGAGAGCACTCCCTTCATTAAGTTAACAGTCCCTCAGGAATGTCTCCTTCTCTGTGCTCTTTAGTAAAAGGTACGATGAGCTCAAGCCATTGTTCATTTAATGTACAATACCAGACTACATTTGTTTATCCTGACAACACAAGCAATATAAGCATATTCGTTAGCGTTATTGTTCTAAAATTGTAACCATATTTCAGAATATTCACTATCAAGTATTGAGACACCAGGAGTGCATCCACTCCCTAAGGTGTAATCAATATTGAAAAACCCTTCCATGATCCGACATCGGGAAAGTGTGCACCCTTTTCCATTGTGTGCCATGTAGTCCCTATGCATACTCAAGCAATCTGCCATAATGGAAACAAAATCAAAACATGCACTGCATATTGAATTTAACAATTTGACATGCGTATTCTTAGCTAGGGTCACAGAAAACTTATCCATTTGCTGAAGCAGTTTTCCTTTGTTACGGAGGAATGGGGTCTCCCTTCTTTGAGTTAACAGTCCCTTGGTTTTCAATCCCAACTCCTCTTTTCATGTCGTATCCACACATGTCTTACTAACATCATCTATACCATATCACTCATCTTGCTTACCAAACATGTAGTGCAGATGAGACATTTCCAAAATGTCCAATGGAGTTTCACCAGAAACCCATTCCAAGATAAGGGAAAACCTTCCCATGAAGTTTGGCTCCTGCAGGCCAGCACACATGATATTCCTGTAGTGTGTACCCTTGGCACATTCATCAAATAGAAAAATAGTTAGTCATTATTTGATAATACAATCCAAATTGGATTGTTCCATAACCAAGCAATAACATTATTAATTAAATGCAACGAGAATTTGCAACTCTGTTACTACAAAAATTGATTTTCTTGGCAATGAGGTGATCCTCATTTGTGGGTCTCTTGTAAGAAACACCACTATGCCCATTATAATTCTATGCTTCATAACATGAACACCCACTTTCATTTCACCCTCTTGACACAATTCTATGCAAGCCAATAGTGATTAGTAGTTGTCAGCAATTTATCAAACCTGAAATTCACAAATTCAAATTTGACAACTCATTATGCATATAAACTAGTTTCACGGCCATGAGACTCTTCTCATGAGGTTTGGCTCTTTCACATGGTATATTTCCAGCATTTGTCATGGTCTTACTCTCATTGCCATGCTCCAAAAAATCTACCTGAAACCTGAACTTCAATCAGCCAAACACCTGGTAAGACTTGATGCATATAACCTTTTCATTGCTGCAACAATCACTAAAGCATTTTCAGAATTTATAAAATTCCAATACTTCCAGTTGTTAATCACATCAATATTACCAAACTTATTTACTTCACGCAATCATCATCATACTTTAAATTACAGGGTACAGTCACATCATTTATTCAATTAAATGAAATGTTTAGATACTCCTTACTAGACAAGTGTATCATTTGTACCACCTTGCTCTTCCATAGAGCATTTCCAGCAGCCAATTGATCCTGACTACCCTATTCATGTACTTACTATCCTGCATTCATAACAACTCTTGAAATGGTTCCATAATTGTCATCAATTCATCATTTTAGCCATTAGTCATTCATAATATCACATGTGCTATCTTAATGCATTCATGCAATGCATCACAACATTTACACCCATACTTAGGTAATCATTTACCGGCATCCTTCATATGCATCCATTCAATGCATAACTACAAGATTTATGAAATATTTTAATGCATATCCACTCAATGCTACCTTGCATTGATTCAGGAATACTATACATTCAAACATACCATGCATGTCCTAACCATGACTACTTCATATAGGATGCATTACTATAATCAAGATCATTAGTGCTTACTTTCTTCAGGCTACTAAGCTCATAGCAACATAATACAGGCATAACATATTTCTATATGAAGGTAGTATAACATTCAAATATCCACATGGTATGAGATATCTTACCTTAACCACTCCATGCAATTGTCATAATTAAACTCTTACCTTCATGGGTCCTACTTACACGCTTGACATTACCAGTTTGGTTGATCCTTTGCAAGAGATTGTGGAATTTGCTCACCAACTTTTGATTCTGAACTTGTTGCCTTATCCCTTTCTCCATAGGGTTGCTACTCACATTCGTCAGCATTAGCAACATATTCAGCCATGTCCATGTTGTTGTTGGTTTTTGCACTAATGCCAACATCAATGCAATAATCATAATTAGTGGTTCATTATAAACGTATAATCCCCACTATTTTTACCAGCATGTAATATCCTATGCATGCAAAGCATATCCTCATACATTTCATGTAAAACACTTATAAAATGTAGTTATAATCAGTAAGATAGGGTTTTAAGGAAACTTCCCTTTTTACATCCCTCATCCTTGCATGGAACTCCTTTTCCACACAATAGCTTATTTGACTGCATGGTCTTACTACCTCTAGGCATGCAATTTCCCAGATTTGTCCATTTAACAGCAGCACCTTTCTCTTTCAGGAAATCACTTAGCACTTTGCTTCTCCACACTCAGATTTTGGTGACTCTCCCTTGTTCCCTGCTGGATAATATTTCCAACTCCCATCCATATGCTTCATTCTGACCCCGGGTGTGAAAACCACATCATTTAAAAAATGATGGAAAAACACACCACTGAATGTTGGGTCTGAAATGCGAACTGTAGCCACCTAGGGTTTTCTTCCTTTTCAGTCCTGAAACTGCTGAGAACCCTAATGAGAAATTCACTGCAAAGCCTACTGGAGCACTAGCTAGAATTGCTAAAAATTCCACTGGAAAACCCAATTTTCTTTCTCCCTATCGGGTCCCTTCCAAACTTAGTTTTTGACACTTCGGTGGTCAAAATACCTAGCTCATCGGCGGTTTGTTCCTTTATTTTTCTTCGGCGTTTTGGTGGCTGAAACCTCTAATTTATTTCGTTGTATCAGCGAGTTGCTTGTCCACTCTTCCGAGTTTCATTGGTGATTCCTTCATCTATTTTCGTCCATAGGATTGAGTCCGTAATTGTCTATTGCTCTAAACTCCATCAGCGATAGCATAGAATTACCTGTTGTGTCGGTGATCGAGTGCCCTATGCATCAGACGATTAGTCCCTTCAGCTTCCGCAATGGCAGCCCACAATCGACCTATATTTTTCACATCTCATGAATTTGTTGGTGGTCAGATCAACTAGGATTTTGCGGCATCGGTGCTCGGAGAAAATTAGGTGATTAGTTATTTATATGGATGCAATGGTGTCCCATGATCTCTCTATGCCTTCCACATCCATGGGTATATCCATGGTTGGAAAAGTTTCCATCGACAAAATATTCTACTAATCAGCTACAACGGTGAACGTTCGATCAACTAACTTTATCCGACGTAACTCATCGGCAACTGAATCACCTAATCATCGACGATGTGATCAAATAACCATCGCCAATGGCCAATGATTCTATGACTTAGATAAATTTTTAAAATTTTTCTCTTTAGTCTTCTTTTCCACCGCTTCATCGGCTCAACTGTCTCTTATTCTCCACGAATGTGAAAACTTCCTCTACCTTCCGCCCATTCCATCAGCTCCATCTCCCCTATCCTTCGCCGATCAAAGAAACTGCTTGTCGCCACTATAGTTTATCGGAACCATAATTCACTAACACCTTGACATCGGTGAGTGGAAGACTAATGCATCGGCAGAATAGTTCACTCAGCATCCGCAACAGTAGCTCATCATCTTCGATATTTTTTTGATTGGCATCCCAATGTGCTAATGATTTATGATTGGTGAACTGAAGCATAACCTGATACATCAGTAGTCGAAACTTTTTCGTCGAAAGACTAGTGCTCTAGGCTTCCACAATGACGGGTGCACGAACCACTATCATCTTCCGATGGCTGATGATTTTGGGCCTTCGAGAAAATTTTTGAACTTTCTTAACTGCGTCGGCGATTGCAGGCTCGATTCGTCGAAAGGATATTTCTCTAGCTATCTGCAATGGCGGCGCAAGATCATCCAATTCCTTCTGATTTTAATTGGTGATTCACACAACTAACAGGCTTGATGTCCAACGATGTCAAAACTTAGAAAATTTTCAAAAATTCTGCGTCATCGACGGTTGAAGGCTCTATCCATCAAAAGGATAGTGGTCTAGCCATCCGCAATGGCGACGCTCAACTAGCTAAGAATCGGCGATCCATCTTTCTAAGTGTTTCGATGTTCCAGCAGCCAAAACACTTAGGAAATTTTCCAAATTTTCCTCCTCTGTCTCCTGCCGCATCGGCTGTCAGATCAACTATCCGTCAGGTGGCCTTCTCACTAAGTGCTCTACTGCATTGGAAGAACTTGTCACTAAGTTTTTCGATGAGCCGACATTCTGACACTTAGAAATTTTTGTGAAATTTTCTTGTCTTCACCCATTTTTCCTGGTTTTAGCTGGGCAGTAAGCAACCTGCCTCTATTAATTGTTTATCATGTCCCCCTGAGGCCCAAGTGCTGCAACATAAGCTCTGTCACCGCATCTTCATGGCCCATTCAGGACCATGCTGCAACCTTTAGCTTTGATACCATAATGTGACGTCCCCGACCCTCTGATCGGTGAAGAGGATGCTACTATCACCAAACATACGAGAAATAGCCCCATGAAGATGAACATTCATATAGTGCTGAAATAAAAAATTAAAACATAAAAAATGCTAAGACGCATAAACCTTCACATGCATAGAAGAAGAAAACGTACATTTATTCAAGCATACCACATGTTCATCATATTCATTATTCAGTAAATATAAATCCAGAGAAAAAATAGTTAAGAATACTCATCTTAAAAAAGACTCATCCCACAACCAGCTACGTCACTGCAACATTCCACCCAACCATAGGCCAGCGTGCTCATCAATCTCTCAACAACACTACCACCCCCAAGTTGGGCATGATTCCTCAAGGATTAAGGGTCAAAGCAGGCTTACACATATCCAAGGTACACAAATAAGCCAAGCCCACATAGTAGGGTTTAATAGGCCATCAAGGAGTTAGGGAAGGATAAATGCTAAGTCGGTGGCCTCAATGGAGAGATACGGATGCCTACACCAGAGCTAACCCTGACGTTAAGACATCCACACACCCAACACCAGGAATCAGTCCTTTCTCTGTTTCAGAGTCCCTCAGGCCCTGACTTCCCTTTCCAATATTCTTCAAGGGTTGTGGAGAAGAAATCCAATAGTCTCACTCTATCTGAGTGGCTCTAAACACCAGTTTCTCAAGCATACCCAGCCTCTAATCCTATTCTCAACAGTCTGAAGACCAACCACTGCATACCGTAGTAAAACAATAGTTCACAAGTCTGTGAAGGAGGTGAAGACAACATGGTGACAACCCCAAATGACAAGATGAACACAACTCAGGTTAAACACGATGATTTAGAGTTGTTCTTGTCCCTAGCGTGGCCAAAACAACTCAGCAATAACCCAACAAGGTACTTTCATACACAACAACCCAGAACTAGGGTAATTCAACAGCAGCCCCAATCATATAAGGAAATGGTGACAGCATTACACGATCTATAAAAAGGGAAATAAGCAAGATTCCCAACACTGAGCCCACAGCACATGATCCTCCATATAATCGCTGGAGGAAATTACACAGAACAAAAAATGGAAAAATGAACAAACTCCTAATTTACACATGAGAGAAAAGAGACATCCAGTAGTCACATCTCAGCGTTGAACCATAGGGAAAAACCACAGCAATCTTTGTCAAATTCCACATTGTAAAGGAAAACACAGTCAACAAAGCATGGAGGAGACTGCAACCAACATTCGGTGAGGGAACCGCCGCAATATTCAGCTCACAATCCACTATGAAGGATGGAACAATACCCAGTCCAATAATGTGTGGAGGAAAGAAATTGATTCTCTGCGTGGGTGGAAGGAACAAAACCACAGACCGGAAAATGTGTGAGAGAGGGAAGGAAAAACCCCCAACAAGGAAAAGTAATCCATTTTAACTCCACCCTGCATGGGGAAAATGAATAGTCAGTGGTGGGGAGAGTGGATAGAATGATCAGTCGTCGCGTCATGGAGGGAGTGCAGGTGTGAGCGTAGTGGTTTCCTGCCAGCCCATAGCCACCCCCACTAACAATAGAAACTAAGGTAGTCGACACATGGCAAACTCCCAATGGCCCCCACGAGTTAGACAAGCCCCCCCTTAACCTTAGGAATCATGCCCTTTTCATTTAATGTTGCACCGTCATAGTTGGCTTTAGGTTTATTTTAAATTGATGTGCATACTTACACAATGCCAAAACTATAGTGTGTCGGATAGCACGATGTACCATCAGCAATGATCGCTATTGCCAAAACATAACACAGCTGAATCGATGGTGGGGATTTTGCCTTTAGCTCCACACCATGATTTATTACAATGTATACATCATGTACCTTTTAATGCAAATGGGGTCAAAACCAAGGAATTATAGTGGCATTGAGTATAGTTGAAGCAGAGTATGCCGCAGCTTGTTCAACTAGTTGTGAGGTAGTATGGCTGAGGAAGCTATTGTCTGATTTATTTGATCTCAAGTTAGATGCTACTTGTGTACATTGTGACAATCAGATTTGTATTGAATTTGTCGGAGAACCTGGTGTTCCATGACAAGTTGAAGCATATTGAGATCAAATATCACTATATCAGGGATATGGTGTAGAGGGGAGTAGTGAAGCTCTAGTATGTTGTGATGGACAAACAGATAGCTGATGTGTTGATGAAGCCATTAGCTAGAGTGAAGTTTGAGTACTTCATGGAGAAGCTTGGTGTTCTCTATATTGAGGTTCCTTCCAAGGGGAAGTGATGAGTCCATGAACCATTATGAGATGGTGAGATGATTGGTTACTTCCATGGTTAGATGTAACAGCTGAGCCATTTTTTCCGTGAGAGGATTGGTTCCTTCCATGTCAGATATGAGTGCTAAGCCATTCTGATATGACTGCAGGATTGGTTCCTACATGATCATATATAAGGGCTATTTCCATTCTTGGAATGGAGGTGCCTGGTCAATTACCGAGAATACTTGGTCTAGGACTGAGGGCCATTCCGATATGACTATGGAGTGTGTTCCCACATGATAATATATGAGTACATGGCCATTCTGATGTGATTGAGGGATGCGTTCCCATTTGATCAAATATAAGGGCTGATTCCATTCTCTTGGAGAATGAGGGCACCTGGTTAGTTACCAGGAACTCCCAACCTGGGGTTGAGAGCCTTTCCAGCAATGTTGCAGGATGTGTTCCCGTATGACTAGATGTAAGTGCATAGAATTTATAGAATGGTTGCAGGATGTGTTCCCACATGGATATATATAAGTGCTGAGCCTTTTCGATAGGGTTGTGGGATGTGTTCCTGCATGATCGGATGTGAGTGCTGGGCCTTTCTAATGTGATTATAGTATTGGTTCGTACATGATCAGATGTGAGTGTTGGGCGTGCCTTTCTGACATGGTAGATGTGTTCCTCTCATGGTCAGATGTAAGTGTTGGGTGGGCCATTCTGAATTGGTGTCAGATATAAGCACTGAAGAATACCTACATGGAGGCCAGGCCTACAACCAGCATGAAAAAGGGTTGGCTCTGTAGAACTTCCTGTAGAACCAGCATGAGATAGCACCCATGATGATGATCTAGTAATGATGATCCAACAGTTATGATCTAGATCGAGTGATGATCCAGATCCAGAGATGATTCTCCAGTGATGACCCAGAACCAGTGATGATGATCTAGATCAAGTGATGGTGATCCAGATTGAGTGATGATCTAGATCCAGTGATGATGATCCAAATCGAGTAATGATCCATATTCGAATATGAATATGACTTGAAGATGAAGATGAATTGAAGGTCACGAAGACTTGATGATGATCCAGATGATACAGAGAAGAAGACTTGTGCTGATAAATTGTGTCGAGAGAATACCTTCCTAGTTAAGAGGGAGTGCTAATGTAATTGTAATTTTGAAATGTATTCACTTGTAAATCTTATGTATTGTACCCCAATGTTTATTCTGGGATGTGTCTATAATTTACTTGAGTCATGTCATGCCTCGATGTTCCGATCGAGAGGTTCTGTAATGTAAACAATTCATGTCAAGTCATTGTGGGTAACCATGCTATTGATCAAGGGTTAAAGTCCCCATAGTTCCAGTGCACTAGGTTTATTAGACTCTCCTAGAGAAGTTGGTCCTAGTAGGGTTTAGTCAAGTACATAATTAGTATAAATAGAGAGCTATCCTCTCCATTTATCACAAACTCACTCACACTCAGTTGTAGCACATAGCTGAGGAAGAAGAAGACACTGGGGCTAGGAAGAAAGAGGTTACTGCTATCCAAAGATAATCTTACTGTTTTGGGGTTTTTATTTTGGTGCTAATTCTATCTCTGAGGAAGTTGCATGGTTTTCTCCATTTATGGTTTCCTCGAGGAAAAAAACTGTGTTCATTGTCTCTTGCATTTGATTTCTATCATTGTTATTCTCTCAGTTAAATATACTAATATAATGCTAGCTTAATGTTAAAAATCTAACATCGGGCTCCCTTCTTCATCCATGCATTCAAAATTATTATGGTAACAGTCAAGATTTACCCTGTGATCTTCTAACCAATCCATTCCAATGAGAACATCATAGGAACCAAGGGGTAGAACATTTAGATATACACAAGTATCCCATCCATTTATTCATCACCAATGGACATTTCTCTACCACTTCACTAACCTTTCTCTTAGTTCCCATGGGTAGCTGAACTAACCATGATTTTCTATGCCTTACTTTCTTGAAAGAAAAAATATGCACTACTCTATGAGAAATGTAACTTTTGGTAGAACCATGGCCAATCAAAATGGAAATATATTGCTCAACGATCTTACCTGCAACTTCAAATAGAGTCGATTAGTGGTCTTCCTAGAAGTCCTCCAGCGACACATAAATCTTAGGGACGACCCTCGCTACTTGACCCACTATTTCCACCTCTTGAAGGTTGTAAGCTAGCCTTGCACTCTCATTCTCTAGTAAACAATTCATGTGCATGTGGGGTCCTCCACATCTCCAACATGGGAGTGGTTCTATGATATTCTTTGGATCTCTTGGATTTTCTCCCACCACTTTGGTTGGTTACTTCTCAGGTTGGGATGGTTGTTTCTGCTGATTCTTGAAGTTAGAAGTCTTAAAACCTTTCTTCCTTTGGTTAGAATTCTCATTCTTCTTGTCCTTCCATGTCTTATGATAGTCAAGTTTTCCTTTGCTTTTCTCATAGAAATACCTAGCTTTCCTTATTGCTTATTCCATAGTTCTAGGCTCATAAAACTCAATTCTGTCTTTATAACACTGAGGCAATTTACTTAGGAAACATTGGATTTTCACTTTCTCATCCTTGATGTACTTGGCATATCTCAACAACTCCAAGAAATTGTTTGCATACTTTTCCATGGTCTGCTGTCCCAATCTCAACTCATGAAATTCTTTGATCTTGTCATCATAGTACCTGTTAGAGAGGTATTTCTTCTTGAAACACTACTGGAATTGTCTCCACACAATTTTCCTTTGATTAATCTTCTTCACTTTCCTGAAGTGCTCACACCATATGGATGCTCTTCCATTCAAATTGAAGATGGATACTCTAGCCTTCATATTTCTTGAATAATCCTGAACTTGGAATTATTTCCTCATCCCAAGAATCCAAGATTCAACTTCGTAACCATTATTTATCTCCCCATTGAAGATAGGTGGCCTCACCTTCTTAAAACATCACATGAAAGGTTTCGATAACGCCTCTTCCTCTCATTACTGTGATAAGAGGAACTTGAATAGCTGGTGGATCCTTCAAGGTTAGATGACTCACTATGAGATCTCTTTCTCCTTCTAGTGGTTCTCTTACTTCCTTTTGGCCTTAATGTCTGGTCCCCAGAATTCATCTACCTCTGGATATCTATCAGACTTTGTAGCATGGCTACATTCAGCTGATTCTACTCTTCCTGGGCCTTAACCAACCTTCCATTATCTTCCCTATAGCTATGCATCTCCACCCCGAGGCTTCTCATGGTGGCTACAAAATCTGGGGGAGTATCTTGAAACCTCCTCCCATTAGAGTTTGTATCAGCATTTCCAACTCAGAAATCCCCCCCCCATAGCATCCTCCTCCTACTCATAGCGATCCTATTCATCATTCATGTGGTAGGTTCTCATGGATAAGACAATAACCCACTTTCCAATACGCACTACGACTCTGCAATCTGTGTTATCAAATACCATTTGTTAGATACAAAGTAATTGAAAATCAAAACCATTTACTTACTATCACCTGGCCTATCTAGGCTCAATGTTGTAACCAATAGCTCTGTTAACTATTCAACCTGGTCCTTTTAGGCCAGACACTGCAACCCACAGCGCTAATACCATGCTATAATGTTGGCACCATTCTATAGATATCACTATGTAGCATACTACGATGCTAGTATCTGATGATATTCTTATCCACTTCACTATCCATATTGGTACATCCAGGTCCAATGCTGCAACCAACAACTCTAATACCACTATGTAGCGTACCCATACCCTATTGTCATGCGGAATTAAAAATTTCATCGAGGACCTTTACTGTTCATCGAAACACGGGGAATGGATGCAAACCACTTCTTGACATTTCCAACATTGTCACGCTCCCTACCATCTTCCATTCATCAGTTCGACGATTTTCAAGGAAAGTTCTCAGAGGAGATCAGACAACGGAGAGAAGTAGTGATGAAAATCAATGATCACAAACAGTCCCACATCTGGAATCAAATCAACGGCTCAGGATAATCCCGCCAAAATTGACAGTGTGGAAAACTTGATTTGTGGGATATGGAATTATGGAAATTGAGATACCGTGATCCTACATCTAATATCCCACATTCCGCATTTTCGCATCCCGCATGTGGAAATGACTGTTGCGAAAATTGAAATCTGCAAAGCCACATCCTGCAAGTTGCGGAAAGGTGCGGTGCAAAACGAAAACTGTGGAAATTCGTAATTCACAAAAATACATATATGTATCCCACATGTCACAAGTTGCATAGGTCCAATTGGTTCAAAGGATGTCTTCCGCATTTCACATCCCACCTACGGAATAAACTATTGCAGAAGAAGTTTTCTGTTCGAATTTCGACTTGCTAATCGAAGTCTTTGAATGGAATTGGCCACCAGGACAACAACAATCTGACATTCTAACCCTGCAACCTGGTTTAACAATGCATTGAAGGAAACATGCATAGATTCCTATAACTGCAGTTATTCAAAGGAACAATTCATCAATTCAAGACATCCAACATGTTCATCATATTCCATCAAGTAATTACAATGCAATAAATACAATTACAGATATTAACATGGACAAGAACACTTATCTTGAGAATAAATTTTCCCACAACCCGCTATGTCGCTGCAATGTTCCACCCAACCATAGGCCAATGCACTCATCAATATCTGAGCAACATTGCCACTGCTGAGCTGGGCATGATTTCCTCAAGGAATAAGGGAACACTAGCAGACTCATATATAGCCAAGGGTGCAAACAAACGCATCCAATCCAACACAGTTGGTTTTATCAGGTTGCAAGGGAAAACAAACCAATAGATGGGTTTCACAAGACACTTAACCAATCCATCTCACAGTTGGGTTTCAAGGATTGTTGACAGCCAAGCCAACATTGACCTTAAGGACCAGTCAATCCAACATATTGGTTTATCATAGTGTAACAGTCAATCCATCTCAATGCTAGGTTTATCAGGATACCTAGCTAAGCCAACATTCACAGTTGGGTTTATCAGGCTGTCCAACCAAAGGTTACTCACAAGGTCAAATGCAACAAGACACAACCCAACCAACATATGGGTTTATCAAGCTACCAGCCAATCCATCTTTCTAGTTGGGTTTATTAGGCTTCTAAGGAAATGGGAAGGAATAACTGAAAATCTAGTCATCTCATCTACAGAGCTAAGAACACCTTCACAAGACCTATCTGGCCTGGCTTCCACACTTCCTACACATCCAACACAAGGAAGTGTCCCCTTCTTTGCTCCATAGTTCGTCTGGAAAAAACTTCCCTTCCAGTGCTCTTTAAGATGTGCATAGCAGGTTTAGAAGCCACTCTTATCTTATTGTGAGGTTCCACACTACGTTTATAAACACATTCTACGTCTCTCCCATTCCTAAGTCTTGTATATAGTTCAGACCTAAACCAGGGTGCAGAACACAAAAACCATAGGGAGACTTAACATCGTGCGATTTACTCTGGAACATCAGTTACATGGTATCATACGCTATGTAGTTCAAGATAACATTGCAACGCATCAATCATAGTCTTTCCAAGGGAAAAACACTTTCAAAACATGAAGGATACACACAGGAAGAACTCAGATTTGGAAGATATTCCCCCCCAAATGGAGAGAATGATGATGGATGAGCAAGATGTTCTGCAGCTCCCAAAACATGAATCCAAACAAGGAGGTGAACATGTGAATGAAAATGGCATATGGTTCTAGTGTTTTCTTGTCCATGCAAGCAAAAAACGACATTCGAAACTAGGTTCTCTTCCGAATTCTAATTTTCCCATACTCTT
The DNA here is from genome assembly GCA_001517045.1 of Pseudotsuga menziesii. Taxonomy (NCBI): domain Eukaryota; kingdom Viridiplantae; phylum Streptophyta; class Pinopsida; order Pinales; family Pinaceae; genus Pseudotsuga; species Pseudotsuga menziesii. The sequence goes on from LPNX010118476.1 coordinate 184,804, forward strand.
CCCCTTCCATGGAATAACTACATCAACCACATTCTGGCAGAAATAAATGTTTGGGAAGAAAGACAAGAAAAAAGGGTAGTTGACAGTTTTCATGGGATTTCTCCATGACACAAGGATTTTCCCAAAGTATTTCATGATTAACTGTCCCTCCCCCTTATCCTTAGGAAAATCATGCTAATGTAATTGTAACTTCGGAATGTATTCACTTGTATTTCTTATCTATTGTAACCCGATGTTTATTCCATGATGTTATTATGTCATGTCATGCCCCGATGTTCTGATTGGGAAGATCTATAATGTAAACAATTCATGTCAAGTCATTGTGGGTAAGCCTCTTATTGTCTAAGGGTTAAAGTCCCCACAGTTCCAGGGCACTAGGGTTATTAGACTCTCCTAGAGAGGTCGGCCCTAGTAGGGTTTTAGTCATGCCAGGATTAGTATAAACATAGAGCTGGACTCTCTATTTAGTACACATCATAAACACAATCAAGTGTAGCGCATAGTTGAGGAAGGAGAAGACACTGCGGCTAGACAAGAAGAAGGTTACTATTGTTGGGAGATCATCTTACTATTTTGGGGTTTTACCTTTTGTGTTGATTCTATCTCTGAGGAAGTTGCGGGGTTTTATCCATTTATGGTTTCCTCGAGGAAAAACACTGTGTTCATTGTATCTTGTGTTTGATTGATGTACTTGTTGTTCTCTCAATTAAAGATCCTAACATAATGCTAGTTTGAATGTTGAAAGACTAACATGGTAACAGAGCTAACCCGAGAAGAAGACACTGTGCAACTACGGGAACTAGGGATTCCTAATTTGTGGATCTCTATCCATATATTTTTAGCAAAATTAAGGTGGAATAACTCTCCCCCTTAGGGCGCATCTTTTGTTGAAGCAGAATCTAATTCTGATGTTTTTCAATTTTTGACCTAACACTGCTGCTGAAAATTAGGGCTTTTCACAGAAGAGGAATTATTCAGTGAGCCCAGGCCTGGATTGATCTCCTCCCCAAAATCAAAGTTAGGAATCAAGTTCAAAGCATTTGGTTAGAAAGAACTTCGAAAAAGAAAATCCCTAGTTTTCTGTTGAACCAGCTCTACAGGATTTTAGCTCAAAATCCATATCTGACATCTTCACCTTGTAAGATCTAAAATCTTTTGTATTTCCATTTGAGGTTCTCAGTTAATATGTCTCATCATACCAAGCTTGATGAGAAGCTTGAGGCAGCTGATAACTTTCGAGCCTGGAAGTGTAGGATCTCCCTGGTCCTGTAAGAGAATGAGTTAGACTCCTACATCCATGACGAGGTTCCAGTTCGAGAGGGAGATGAGGCTAAGTCCTTGCATAAGAAGAAGTTGGTTATGGCAAAGAGAATCATTGCTGATTCTATCAAGGATCATCTCATACCACAGGTGTCCTCCTTAAAGACACCTAAAGCTATGTTTGATGCCCTAACAAATTTGTTTGAAGGGAAGAACGTAAACCGAAAGATGGCTCTGAGAAACCAACTAAATAATGTGAAGATTCAAAATGTAGAAACAATCCAGTCTTACTTCACAAGAGTTTCTCAGATAAAGGAACAACTAGAAGCTGTAGATGAAGAAGTGGAAAATGCAGAGATTGTGATGACTAGCTTGAATGGACTTCCTAGGTCATGGGATTCTTTCATCCAAGGGATCTGTGCTATAAAGAAGTTAGTCAAGTTCAGAAAAATATGGGAAGAGTGCTCTCAAGAAGATGCTCGGATAGCAGCTTGAGAAGAAAATATGGGAAGTGGAGATCAAGCTCTCATGGTACACTCCAAGTCAACCAAAAGAAGATCTCATCACTCTAGAGGTAAGCACTCTCACAAAGATAACAGTAGAAAATATTTGTCTAGGATAATATGTTATACATGTGATGAAGTAGGACATTATGAAAGAAATTGTCCTAAGAAACAAAAACTAACAAAAAGGAGCAACAAAAGAAGACATCATGCTCATGCTACAAAGGATGATGAACCATCCAAGAAAAGAACCAGATATGAAAGTGAAGATTCTTCATGCGAGGATGAATATGTTTTGATTTCCGCTTTCATAGGAAACATTACTCATGGAAGAAATGATTGGCTCTTAGATAGAGGGGATTCCAAACATATGATAGGATTCAAGGAATCCTTTGTGAGACTGTCAGAACATGACTCACCTCAAAAGGTGAAGCTAGGAGATGACTACCAATCTCCAATAAAAGGTAGTGGGGAATATTCCTATAAGCTAGACTCTGGAAAGTCTCTGAAAATGAAGGAAGTATTGTTTGTGATAGAACTCAAGAAGAACCTCCTCTCCATATTGGCATTAGATGCAAAACGAATGCAGGTTGCATTCATAGATGGTCAAGTCATCATGTGGCCAAAAGGAAAGACTATCGATGATGCAGTGGTGATTGGAGAACAAGGAGGAGGATTGTACAAATTAAAGGGCCATCGAGAACAAGCCTTGGTCCATGACACAGTAGATCTGAGTGAACTTTGGCGTAGAATGCTTGCACATGTGCATTACAGATCAATACCACTTCTAAGCAAAGTTGTTGAAGGTCTTCCAGAAATCCAAGCAAAACATGATGGGGTCTGCAAAGGATGTGCGAAAGGAAAGAATACAAAGGAGACATTTACAAGCACCGAAAGCAAAGCAAAAGGAATCTTGGAAATCATCAACTCTGATGTATGTGGTCCTATGTCATCAAACTCACTAAGCGGGTATGCATATTATGTTTCTTTTATTGATGACTTTTCTAGGAAGACATGGGTTTACTTCATGAAGAACAAAGACAAAGTATTCAACAAGTTCAAGGAATTCAAAGCCTTGATTGAGAACCACACTCAAAAGAATATCAAGACCTTTCGATCAGATAATGGCAGAGAATTCACTTTAAATGAATTCAAAGAGCTATGCAAAGAATTAAGGATTAAGAGGGAGTTGTCCACTCCTTATAATCCACAACAAAATGGGATTGCAGAGAGGAAGAATAGAACTATCATGGAAGCTACAATAGCAATGCTTCATGATAAGTACCTTCCTATGCATTTTTGGGTGGAAGCTACTAGAACAGTGGTGTATGTACAGAAACATACTCCACATAGAGTACTCGAGAACAAGAATCTTGAAGAAGTCTTCTCCGGCAAGAAAGCAGAAGTCATCCATCTCAGAATATTCGATTGTTCTATGTACATACAAATTTCAAAAGAGAAGAGAACAAAATTATATCCTTCAGGAAATAAGGGTATATTTGTGGGATACTTTGAAAGCTCAAAGGCTTACAGAATCTAGGATACAAGAAGATTGACATCAGTAGGGATGTGACATTTGATGAAGACAAAGCTTACAACAAATCCGGAAAGGGGCCTGCTAAGGAACCTAAAGAAGCAGAAGCACCCAGAATTCATGATACCACCATGAGCGAAGAAACTCAAGAAGAAGATTGAGAATTTGAAGAACCACAAAGACCTGTAGATCCACCTCTAGAGAAGAATCCTCATAAGAGGAAACTTGCTTGGGTATGAGAACTTATCCAAGGTGCAGAAAGATATAGGGCTCCAGAAGAAAATCACAGAGAAAGAAAAAGGACCAGATCCTACTCCGGTTATGTAGCATTACTATGTGATTTCATTGATAAAGAACCTTCCAGTTATGAAGAAGTGGCAGAACAAAAAGAATGGAAGGATGCTATGATCGAAGAAGACCAATCGATCATGAAGAATGATGTTTGGGATGTTGTCCCAAGACCAGACAGGAAGTCAGTTGTAACTTCCAAATGGATCTACAAGATCAAACATGCTGCAGATGGTAGCATTGAAAAATATAAGGCAATATTTGTGGCTCGAGGTTTCTCTCAGAAAGAAGAAATAGATTATGATGAAAGCTTTGCACCTATAGCCAGATACACTTCCATTAGATCAGTACTTGCTATGGTTGCAGTGATGAAATGGAAGATACACCAGATGGATGTCAAGAATGCTTTCTTGAATGGTGTAGTGGAAGAGGAAGTGTATGTAGAACAGCCACTCAGTTTTGAGACACATGATAGGGAGTCTCATGTGTGCAGATTGAAGAAATCCCTGTACTGTTTGAAACAGGCACCCAGGACATGGTACGACAGAATTGACAGCTTTCTATCCAGTTTGGGATTTACCAAGAGTAAAGCAGATTCCAACCTTTATTACAAGGTTGAAGATGGCAACCCAGTGATGCTTCTACTGTATGTAGATGATCTATTTGTGACAAGTATGGATGGGTTGATTGCTGATACGAAGAGAAAGCTTGCTGCCAAGTTCAAAATGAAGGACTTGGGTATGATGCATTATTTTCTTAGCATGGACGTGTGGAAAAGTGGAAATGGAATCTTCCTTGGACAAGGGAAGTATGTAGTAGAGATCCTAAAGAGGTTTGGGATGATGGAATGCAAAGCCATGGCCACACCTATGGCATCGAACCTGAACCTATTGAGCAATGCTTTATCAGAGTCGGTTGATGCTACGATGTATCGTCAGATGATTGGGTCCTTGATGTACCTGACAAACATGAGACCAGACATTTGCTTTGCTGTGAACACCTTGAGCCAGTTCTTGACAGATCCAAGAAATGTTCACTTGATTGCTGCAAAGCATATCCGGAGGTACCTGAGGAGTACAGTTGATTATGGGCTCAAGTATGATGTGAATTAGAAGATTAACATGGAGGGTTATGTTGATTCAGATTGGGTAGGCAGTGCCATTGATAGGAAGAGTAATTCAGGGTTTTGCTTCAGTATGGGATCAGGTGTGATCTCCTGGTTTAGCAAGAAGCAATCCTATGTGGCACTGAGTACAACTGAAGCAGAGTATGTAGCATCTTGTTCAGCTAGTTGTGAGGCAGTATGGCTGAGGAAGCTACTATCTGATTTATTTGATCTCTAGTTGGATGCTATTTGTATACATTGTGACAACCAGAGTTGTGTGAAGTTGTCAGAGAATCCAGTGTTCCATGACAAGTCAAAGCATATTGAGATCAAGTATCACTATATCAGGGATATGGTGCAGAGGGGAGTAGTGAAGCTCTAGTATGTTGCAACGGATGATCAGATAGCTGATGTGTTGATGAAGCCATTGGACAGAGTGAAGTTTGAGTACTTCAGGGAGAATCTTAGTGTTCTCCAGATCGAGGTCCCTTCCAAGGGGAAGTGACGAGTCTGAAATCCATTATGATGAGCAAGTCAGATCTAAAAGCTGAGCCATTCTGTCATGCTGAGAGGATTTGGTTCCTTCCATGTCAGATATGAGTGTTGAATTCCATTCTGGGAATGGAGGTACCTGGTTCATTACCAAGAACACTCAGTCTGGGATTGAGAGAGCCATTATGATGAGCAGGTCGGATATAAGGGTTGATCCATTCTGTCATGGCTAAAGGATTAGGTTCCTCCCATGTCAGATATGAGTGCTAGACATTCTGATGAGTAGGTCAGATATAAGGACAAATGCCACTCTCTCGGAGAGTGGATGCACCTAGTCCATTACCAGGTATCTCAGTCTGGGACTGGGGGCCATTCGGGTGAGGGTGTAGGATTTGGTTCCTACCAGGTCATATTTGAGTACAGGAAATTCTAGCGACGGTGTAGGATTTGGTTCGTACTAGGTCATATATAAGGGAAAATTCCATTCTCGAGGAGAATGGAGGCACCTGATCCGTTACTAGGTAGCTCAGTCTGGGATTGGGGGCCATTCTGGTGAGGGTGTAGGATTTGGTTCCTACTAGGTCAGATGTTAGTGCATGCCTTTACGAAAAGGGTGTAGGATTTCATTCCTACCAGGTCACATGTAAGTGTTGAAGCCTTTTCACAGATGATAGTGATGTCCTATCATGTTGGTGAATGTGAGCATTGGGCCTTTCTGATGTGATTGTAGGGTCCTACATGATCAGATGTGAGTGTTGGGCATGCCTTTATAACAAGTAGGTTAGATTTAAGTGCTGGGTAGGCCATTCAGATGAGTAGGTCAGATATAAGTGCTGAAGAATACCTACATAATGGCTAGTCCTACAACCATCATGAAATAAGGTTGGCTCTGTAGAACTTCCTGTGACGAGAAGAATCATGAGATAGCACATATGATGATGACCAGAGGAGACCTAGATTGAGCCATGATCCAGATCCAGTTATGATGACTCTGAGAGATCCAGATCGAGTGATGATCTAGATCCAGCAGTGATGATCTATATTGAGTGATGATCCAGATCCAGTGATGATGTCTAGTGATGATCCAGATCCACTAATGATCCAGATCTACTGATGATGTCCAATGATGATGATCCAGATCAAGAAATGAATATGGCATGAAGATAAAGATGACATGAAGATGAATATGACTTGGAGATGGAAATGACGAGAAGATCCAAAAAAGAAGAGCAGTGATGAAAATTGTGTTGAGAGAATACCTTCCTAGTTAAGAGGGAGTGTTAATGTAATTGTAACTTTGGAATGTATTCACTTGTATTTCTTATCTATTGTAACCTGATGTTTATTCCAAGATGTTATTATGTCGTGTCATGCCCCGATATTTCGATCGAGAAGATCTATAATGTAAACAAGTCATGTCAAGCCATTGTGGGTAACCCTCGTATTGTCTAAGGGTTAAAGTCCCCATAGTTCCGGGGCACTAGGGTTATTAGAATCTCCTATAGAGGTCGACCCTAGTAGGGTTTTAGTCATGCCGATATTAGTATAAATAGAGAGCTGGACTCTCTATTTAGTACACATCACAAACACACTCAAGTGTAGCGCATAGTTGAGGAAGGAGAAGACACTAGGGCAAGACAACAAGAAGGTTACTGCTGTCGGGAGATCATCTTACTGTTTTGGGGTTTTACCTTTTGTGCTAATTCTATCTCTGAGGAAGTTGCGGGGTTTTCTCCATTTATGGTTTTCCCGAGGAAAAACACTGTGTTCATTGTCTCTTGTGTTTGATTGCTGTACTTGTTGTTCTCTCAGTTAAAGATCCTAACATAATTCTATCTTGAAGGTTGAAAAACTAACAAATCATTCCCCCATCGCATTTTTCATGGCATTGACATAGCTAGATGTGGGTTTTCATTAGTTTTCATTATTACATGATGTTTATAAAAGTGCTTGACTTAGCACAGAACCCATAGGCATCAACCATGATCGCCTATATACCAAACATTAATCAATGAAAGGGCCTTGGCCTTAAGCTCCTTGTCATGATTTCATATAATATTTACATCATATACATTAATGCAACGGGGTCAAAACCAGGGTGTTACATTAATGCTAGACCACAGCTTAATCGACGAGACATTTTTTTGGCACTTGTATCCTACTTCACAATATATTAATTTTTTTTGTATTTAGGAATCATTTTTACTTTCTCCACTTCCATTGAAGAGGAGTTATTTTCGTGCCAAAGAAGAATGCAAATGCATTTAGAAAGTGAAAAAAATGATGCCCATATAAAAGAAACTGGAAAGAATGTTGTGCACTAAAAAGAACTTGTTCACTTTTCCACAATAAATAAGGGTCTCAAAGGCCAATCTACTTCTACTCCCTGCCAACTTTGAAAGTCATCGTTAGGAGATGTAGATTGATTTGAATGATGGTAGTACAAGACCATATCAGATTGGTGGTATTAGCATGATCTTGTCAACTATAGATATGATGTTTGAAATGATTGTGATTATAAGGTATTAGTACGATAGTGTAGGTTGAAGGGACAACTTGTATTTCAGTTCCTCAAGTAATCTTTTGCAGTGCTACAAAACTTGGCATCAGTAAATAATTGGATGGGGTCATCAACTTAGGAAATCTGCTTAATGGGGAAACATAGATAAAAGTCAACAAGCATAAACTCAGATCTGGAAAGCTCGAAAAACTCACCAACCACAAAAACTGGGAAAATTTCAGACGAATTGGGAGTAATCCGATATTTACATATCTTCTTCGTTGCTTAGTGCTATCCAATTCGGATTAGGGTACTAGCTGTCAAATTTATGGGGACTGGTTCCCTATTAAATCTGATATTCATGGATGTAATCAATCTTAGAAATATGCACGACTAAAATACTTCACAAAATTTTGACTTCTTCACATAAACCTACTCTACTAGTAACTCATATTCGCCTATTTTTGGTGGATTTGATTATTGGAAGATTCTGCAAAAGAAAAGATGGTTAAAAGTAAAGGTTTTAGTTTGAATTGATTGTTAGAATTCAGTTTCAAGCATCAGGTGAATCAGATTTTTTTTTGTAGTCTATGTTATGTTATATATTTTACCCTGATGTTTCTTAAGTAATAAAATGTTTCTTAAATATCTTTTACTCTCTTGTTTCTTAAGTAATAAAATGTTTTTTATATATCTTTTACCCTGCTGTTTCTTAAGTAGTAAAAAACTTTCAGTTTGAATGTGTGGCTAAATGCTTGACATTTTGCAAACAACAAAAAGCTCATGTTGGTATTCTATAAAAGAAAATAGCACCAAGTCAACCAAAATGCACTATCAAGTTTATGAAGCAATGCCAATGGACTATATACCATGTTGACGTCTATTCTGCCAAACAAGAGGAAAGGATTTTTCTTGTCTTTCTAGATGTACCTTGCATTTCTATAATTGATGCAGGATTGGGAACAATAAATAAAGTGACTTATTTTCAATGCAGAGAAGTTGTGGAGGGAGAAAGTGAACCACCAAAATACAATAATATATATTGATTGAATTTTATTTTGATCCGGTGAAAAAATAAATTGATTGCACCCATAGTAGCCAGGCTCATCTACATATAACTTATCTGAAAATATTCAACTTTAATATGTTAAATTGAAGTTTTGCAAATAAAAAATTTAACAAACAAATCCATATTAACCCTATATATTTTAGGTATTGAGATCAATCCTTTTGATTTCTATGTTTATTAGATACGGAGTTAGTTAAGATGAATATTTACTACTGAACACAATAGCCCATGACTGAATTCATGTGATTTATCTATCTAGTCTTACAAATCATAAGTCTAAATGGATTACACAATCAGTCTAATTCAACATAGTTGTTGATAAAGAAGAATGAATTAGAAAAATTAAGGTGATAATAGTAAGTTTTATAGGGAAAAGATGAAAATGCAATAGATACTAATCCATAGATAGAAGTAGTAGAACACGCTTGGAAATCACAAGTCACCCAAAACACATTACTTCCCGTGTCAAGTGCTACAAGTACGCTTGTTGTGCCCACTATATGCCAGTTAATTAAAAGTTAACATATAGTATCACATCCCCATCCCTCTGACAGGCGAAGAGGACGCGACCCCATGGCGTTAACCATCCGGGAAACGAGCCCCATGAACATGTGGATTCATAAAATTGCTGAAATAAAATGCTAAAACAGAATGCTGATAACAAGATGCATTGAAGTAGAAAACGATTTGAACTAGAACATGCACAGATGAAATTGTTTATCATATGCAGTGGAAACATCACACATTCATATGGCATTCATTCAACATGTTCATCATAATCATTAACAGAAATATGATTGCAGAAGTAAAATAACAGGATTACTTATCTTATTAAGAACTCGTTCCGCAACCAGCTACGTCACTGCAATGTTCCACCCAACCATAGGCCAACGTGCTCCTTAATCTCTCAGCAACGCTGCCACCCCCGAGCTGGGAATGATTCTCCAAGGAATAAGGAAACAAGCAAGCTTACACATAGCCAAGGATAAACAAAACAAAGCCAAGCCAACACAGTTGGGTTTATCAGGCCATCCAAGAGTTGGGAAAGGCTAAATGCTAAGCTGATGAGCTCATTGCAGAGCTAGGAACACCTACACCAGGACTAGCCTGACTTCTAAGACACCCACACACACCCAACACAAGGAATCAGTCCCTTCTCTGCTACATAGTCCCTCAGGCCCTGCATACCCTTCCAGTGCTATTCAGGGGTTGTGGAGAAGAAATCCAATCCTCTAGCTCTGTCTGTGTGGTTTCCAGCCACCAGGTTTATCAAGCAAACCAAGCCGCCATCCCTGCTCCCAACACAGTCCGAAGACCAACCATTGCACACAAGCAGTTAATCAGCAATTACAGCTTAATAGGGAAAATAACTCCTGAGTGAATTATACAGTCCCAAACGTATCAGTGCACACATCTCACAACAGGGGAAAAACCGCAGCCCGTCCTGGGCAATAAACCCACTGGGAAAACAGACATAGACCACACTAAGGAAGAGAAAAATGCAAACTTCCAACCTGTGCATGAAACGAGCAGACTCCCATCCCCAAAATAAAAAGAAGACCAAAACAATCACCATGTAAGGGAGACAATAGCAACACAACAAATCTTGAGGAGGATGGCGATGACCATAGCTCACGGGAAGAACAACAGTTCCATTCTCAACATTAAAATGACAGTAAATTACACGACCATACCAGTCTGTGAGGAGATCATACAGCTTAAAACGTAAATGGTCCCTTCACAGCAAATCGTGGATGAGAGAACGCAGCTCCCAGCTCGTTGTGTGAGCCCAAAACTAGGAAAATCCTGTGCGTGCATGAACAACGATCAAGACTTTCACTCCTATGTATGGACGAACAGAGAATCATGAGGAACAATAGATAGTGGAGATAACGCGCAACCGTGGAGAGGATGAATGAAGGCGTAGTCATTCTTCTCCCATCGTGAGGTTCATTGCTGGTGGAGTGTGCATGTAGGTATGGACTGATAGTCCTACCACCCCACTCCCAAAGACAATAACTTCCTCAACCACCAGCAACAATTTCCAATTGTGGTGGTTGGATAAAACAAAGGGAGATGACACATGGGTTTTTCCCCCCATTGGCTAAGGTTTGACAAATTCCCCCCCATACCCTTATCCTTGTGAAAATCATGCCCATTCTCAATTTAGTTGTCACAAGCGTAGTTGGTTGGGTTCATTTAATTAAATATGCATATGTACATGCTGACAAAACTTAATGTCTATGCCGCATGCCCCGATACTCCATCGATGACATATTTAAATCCAAAACATATCATAACAAATCAATGGTGGGGCCTTGGACTTTAGCTCCGTACCATGATCATTACAATATATATATATATATATATATATATATATATACATCTAATGCAATGGGATCAAAACCGGGGTGTTACATGCAGAGTGCTAAACATAAATTATCAACCCGAGGAAGTCTTTTATTTCAAACTTATCATGCAAGATCTATGCAAGCACAATTTCTACCTGACATTGTTGATCTATTGGTATGCAATCGAAACTCTTTGTAAAGTAGATCGCACCTTCTTGAAGTTAAATCAAACCTCGAACCTATTCATAAATCGAAATTGTAAATCGAACACACTTCAAACAAACTCTATTCCTATGAAACAATATTTAATTGCATAAATATAAAAGAAGTCTTGTGTTGTCCAATGATCTATGAAAATGAATTAACATGAGAATAGTATGATAAATCTAATGAATAAAAACATGTAATGAATAATAAAACAACTATGATAAATCTAATGAATGAAAACATGAACTGAATAATAAAACAACTATGATAAATCTACTCAATGAAAGCATAAATTAACAAATAACAGATCTACAAAATAAAACACCTATAATCAACACTACCAACGTTTGATCAGGGAAGAGGGCCCTTCCTCCACTGAGCAGAGCTGGGTCTCCACAATGAAAGTCTACAACTCCATAATTAAGAAACTGTCATCATGTATTATCAGAATGGAATGATTACAATAGATCTGGATCAAATCCTACATCATAACATTGTTTTCTCTTCTATTCCTGAATCTCCATTCTCAATGAGATTCATTAAATATTTATACATAAAATTATCTCATAGAAATGAGGAACTAAACCCCCAACTTGTGACTTGTAACAGCTGAAACACGACCGTAACTGGTCACAACTTTGGAACCGGCCGCAACAACAAATCTAGAAAATATCCTCTTGAAGAACCACCTGCAAATCGCAAACCGTAGCTTTGTTTGACGATTTCCTCGCGTTTCAGGTAAATGAGGATGTTACGCAAAAAACCCATACCTCATATTTTTTAGATTAATTTATATCTACCCGCAATTCAAGATGCGAATCAAGGTGTTTTTATGTGGCATGGATTTTTAGTTAAAGCTGTAACAGCTGGCTATGAGCGTCCTGTACATGACAAATCACTCCACAAATCTTCATTAGTAAAATAATGCATAATCGTCTTTAATTCATCAAAGATAAAGCAAAATAATCATTATTAACTACTTAAAATATCGATGTAAGTAGCATCTTGTTTTACGTACAATTACAACAAATGGATAGAAAATGGAATGATAAGTGGGCAATAATGGTAAGAAAATGGATGAAAGATATGCCGATAAGTGATGAAAAAATGGAAAATTCCAGTGCCCAACATCTCCCCCAAACTGAACTTATTGCATGTCCTCATGCAACCCAATACCTGTGTAGCATCCAACTACAAGAACTCATTCACTTACTCCTTCATTTTACCATTCACACAGTTGTAGCCAGAAGAAATGGAGAGTTTAACATAAATAGACAGAGTCACTTAGTAGAGGATTCAGCAGAAAATTTTTCGGAGTCGCAGCTCCTTAGTAGAAATTTGGCAGAGTCACAACTTATTTTAGCAGAGAATTTGGCTAAGGTTTGAGCGAAGATTTTGGCGGAGTTGCAGCCCAAATAGCGCTAAATTTAGAAGCAAATTTGGCGGAGTCGCAGTTGAATGGAACGGAAAATGGAGTTGCAGCTAAACAAAATGGGAAATAGATTTGCAGCAGCTGAACAGAATAGGAAATGGAGTTGGAGCTGAACGGAACGGGAAAATGGAGTTGCAGCTGAATGAAATGGAAAATGGAGTCACAGCTGAACGGAATGCGAAACAGAGTTGCAACTGAACAACTGAATGGAACAAAAAATAGAGTCACAGCTACACACCTAAACGAAATGGAAAACGGAGTTACAGCTGCACGAAACGGAAAAATGACAATATTTTATGGTGTTGCAGCCTTTTGAACGAAAAAATTTCAAAGTTAATTTCTCCCAAACGACGAAGTGAGTTTGGCTGAAATTTTTCAAGCATGTTTATACTAGTCCAGTGCAACTACACACCAAACATCAAAGAAACCCACAACATGGATTTTGAGAAAAATGCAAATTGGTTGTAAGTGATTATGGCCATTTTATAAAAAAGTCCTAAATTGTATTGGGATAAAAATTTTCAAGCTTGTTCATCTTGGAATTATACACATCCTATCCAAAAATCATGATAATCCAACTTACCAATTGAAAGATATTCCCATTTCAATTTATGCACTTTTGTAGATGAACATGAATAAAAATGTGTTGTAGCTGAACTTTCTGAACCAATATTTGAAAAAATACAAACTGGTTTGGGCTAAAATTTTGCACGCAAGTAACTACCATTCTAAGGCATCTCCACACCAAAAATTAGACAAACCCACATCACGGATTTCGAGAAAAATGCGAATTGGATGTAGATGATGATGGTCATTTTCTAAAAAACCGTACACTGGATTGAGCTGAAACTTGCCACGTTTGTGCATCCTAATGTTATCCATTCTCTATCTGAGTTTCATGAAAATATACATTACCAATTTAAATATATGCTCAAATCAAATTCTGCACTTTTTGTAGATGAACATGAAAAAGTGTGTTGCAGCTAAACTTCCTGAACCAATATTTCGCAAAATACAAGCTGGTTTGGGCTGAAATTTTGTAAGCAAGTAATTACCATTTTAATGCATCTCCACACCAAAAATTAGACAAACTCACATCACGGAGTTCGAGAAAAATGCGGATTGGATGTAGGTTATGATGGTCATTTTCTCGAAAACCATGCACTGGATTAAGCTTAAACTTTCCAAGGTTGTTCTTCGTGATGTTATGCATTACCTGTCAAGGTTTCATGAGGATAACATCCATGTTTTTTGAGATATTCTCAATTCAAATTTGGCATTTTATGTGAGGAACAATATGCATGAAAAATATGAAAGTGAATGGAAAACCAGCAAGCATAGTAGCTCCTCTTCGAAACTGAATAATTTTTCATGTCCTCAAGGAAAGTAGGAGTTGTTATCTTAGTTGGAAAGTAGCCATCTCCCCCAAACCTAACATATTCAACATTGAATGATTCTCAAATTTTCACAACCGTTTCACTTCTAACAGTTTGTCCATTGCTCCATGGAGAAGAATAGAGCATAGATCTGTTTAGGATGTTGCTACATAAATGCAAGCTCATGGTATCAAAATGCCAATTTTACCATGTAATTAAGATGAAGTAGCAAAGATGTGGCTGCCCCAAAACAAAATATGGAAATTCCAATGAGTTTTGTAGCGCTCCAATCTTCATGTGGAGAAAAGAATTCTTCTATTGTAGGTTCTTGTGTGGTATAAACAAGACTTCTTTTCTTACTGCTGGTTCTTATGTGGCAACAATAAGACTTCTTTTCTTACTATTGGTTCATGTGTGACAACAATAAGGTATCCTATGATTATTTTCATGCTTGGTCAGTTAGGTTGGTGAGATGTTGGGTAGGAATTTGAAGTGGATGTGCATGAATGATGAAGTGTTAGAATTGAGTGGGAAATGATGGGAATGGATGGACATAAAATGTTATATGAAAAATAGAAATGGATAATGCTTAGTGGTTCTTCATGAAATTTTCCTAAATCTTTAATAAATAAATAAACTCATGCTATTTTACCTCAGGTGCTACCTCCATGGACGCCTTGGTTGACATGAATGGATTGGTGTATGCTGGAGCTATGTAGGCTGACCTGATGCTGAGACAGATGTATATGAGAGCTCAAACTGGATGAGGGTGAATTTGATCCATGATGTTGTGATGGTTGCATGTAATACTAACTGCTGAGACAATGGATGAGGAGAAATTCTATCATAGAAGCATAAAGCCCTTTCTCTTATTCTAAAAATCATCTACTGAATTGAAAATGGAAAGGAATTGCAAAACTACTAAAGAAATGATGCTGCAAATTATTTTTGAAACCATTAGATCACATAATCTTCAACTGCTACAAATTGAGGTACAATTCTTACCATGCGAATGAATGTGCTGAAGTCGAGCATGGAAAGAAATCATTGGATTACCGACCATTAATGTATGTCATTAACCAATGTGAAGCAACTCACCTTTGATGACAATGAGCTCTAAAGTACCTTAGTGCATATTGACAGGTATGAATGGATGTGCTGGAGTCAAGTCACCTGCAATATTTGTCAATCAAGAGGCATTGATGAATCCCCATGATTAACAACAAGGAAATATGCCATTGATTCATGCAGATACCAGGGCACTATTAAAACTCTAATCTCAGTCCTAGATGATGTTTCGGAGTCGATGGGACAAGAACATTGGAAAGTGGAACTTAATGAATTCCACATCATCCAATACAAGTACAAAATAAATGATTCTGAAGAATCATACTGAAAAATAGAACCAACATGAAAATCAGAAGTGGAAAGTATATGTGAAGTCATGGTGTAGTAGTGATGGGAAATAAAACGGTTATGGTGACTACATAAGCAGTGGAAAATGTGACTTCGACATGAATGGATTTTTAGGGTTTTGAAATGAGGAGGGTGAATGAATCTACCATAGGGAAATTGGCTTCTTTTCGGGAACAATTGGTATGACAGGTGTCTAAAAATGATTCTTGACATGTAGCAATGGGACTTGACTTATTGAACATTGGTATGGTTTTCACATCAATCTATCCATTTTATTTTATGTGTTCAATCCATTTGCAAATTGATAAAGAGTCTTCAAGAGTCACTAGTGCAAGCATTGACCTTCTTCTTCCAAGGACCTGCAAAAACCTAGCACTTTCCTGCAATAAAACATGAGATGATGGAAGAAGAAAGATTATTGGTCTCTCTTCACCCAACACTTATGAAAAAAATAACAAGCAATTACTTATAAAACAAATCCAAAGAAAAATGAACAAATCAAAATCCATTTTATACTTGCATGGGAGCAATGTCCATCTACACTCACCAACGGTATTCTGATCATAGATTCTTCATTCCTTGTCCAATTTGAGTGATTCGAAAGAAAAATTAAATTAAATTCATAGGTCTATTTCCATTAGAAATAGGTTTTTAAAATTCTCTGTAATGCTGTTCTAAATCACTCAGTAACAACCTGCATGACAAGGTGTTTTTTTGAATTTTGAATCAGACCAACAGTGATGGTTTTAGGCTTAAATTTTTTGTTTGATAATAGATTGATGTTATTCCAATTGGAGATGAAAGTATATTCATGTAGGTATATACATTAGAAACAAGTTTTGAATCCAACGGACTATCCTGATTGTGTTTCAGTAAAATTTTCAAGTCAAAATTTCACCAAAATTTTAATAAATGAAATTTGACCCCAAAAAGTGATCAAAATAGGTGTGAATATTTTTAATGATGTAAATTTAAATATAACACACATCCATACCAAAAATTTCAGGAATTAATCACCTAGATTGACTTACACAATCTATTGCAGCCACAACTGCAACTCTTGAAAAAAATGACATAATGTTGAAACAAAGAATGTGTATTTTTATGGAAAATAAAAACTAAATACATATCATGATGTGCAACAAACACATATCTCAAACTCATAAATTTTTACCTATAGCATAGTCACAGCTGGGTGCTGCAGCTCACTGTGACAGTTAGTGTTGCAGCTCATTGTCGCAACTGAGAGTAATGAGTCACAGCTGGGTGTTGCAGCTAACAAATTAATGCCAAATTTCAAGCTTGAAGGGTTCCATAATCATTGACTCATTTTCCTGTGGATCCTTCATTCACCTTCCCTAATTACTGTAATTTTCTTTTCATGATATTTTTATCTTTATTTGTAAAATATAGAGACAAATTGAAATTGAGAAATTGATGACAAAAATGACTTAAGCATTTTGTTCAAATAGTCAACAATTTCCAAGCATTCAAGAAAACATCTCATACCCATTCCTTATCTTTCTACTTTCTGATCTTCTAGATCACAAAAAGGCGCAAGAAGAGAGCATACTATTCAAAAATAAAAATAAAAACTTAAAAAAAATAAAATCATTGTTTTATTCTATTATTCTATCCTACGCTATTCTACTTGGAAATATAAAAATTGTTCAAGTGTATGCATATTTCCAATGCAGCTACTTTCGAAGAAGTGACTCAAGTATGCTCATACTCCCAACAGAAAAATATAACTTTATGAATGATAGGATATGAGAAATCAACTTCCCTTGAAATGATGGTGCCAAGAATTGGTGAAGTATGGAATGATGCTGTAGACTGATGATAGATTGGAACCAAGCTTCAATATAGTCTTTGTTCCCTTTATTGCTCATGGATGTTACACCATGAAGATCCTTATTAAACTAATATTACTCAATGCATAAGAGTTTCGAATCTAATGATGTGAATGTTGCTTTTGATTCCAATGGTTGTTCTCCATCAAATATTACGTATGTCTTATTGATCTTGTCTGCTTGCTCATGAGGACTAGAAGAAAATCCATCTACAAAACTTGTATTTAAAACATGTTTAGGCCTCGTATGGATTTGTTGCACCAATGCACAACCTTTTTGCAGCAGTGTAGGTGAGGTAGAACAAGACAAAAATGTAGGAACATTTTACAGTTCAACACTGTAAGCATACTGTACTGCTTTATTATGGTTAGGGTGGACGGTGGATTGGACATGAAATTGTGTTGGGTACCAAGGAGTTTGATGAGAAGATAGATGTGGCTGATGTAGATGATTGAGTTGTGAGGTTGATATTGAAGGACGAAGTTGTGTTGCAGCATGAGGGAGAGGGGCCATGTGATCATAAGATAGGCCATTCCAACCTTGTGGATAAGGTAGGTAAGAGTTAAATTGAGGTTGCAACAACTGCTATGGTGGAAGAGTATTCAATGATTGAGTATGAGAGTAAGGAAATGGAGGGATAGAATTATGAACCATAGATGTAGGCCATAGTTGACATGACTGTTGCAATGAGTTGGTTGCAACTCCTGGATCTCTATGATATGTTTCTTTCATCTTTGGTAAGGAGGGACAATGATCTATGGAATTATTCAAGTCACATATAGCACAAATTTCAAGACTATCCAAAGGTAAATCCCTTGCTTCTCTTATTTCCTCCTACTTTTCCTTATCCTGCAAAACACCCAATTGTGAATCAGCTTTAGAAATTTCAAAGAAATTGCTAATTTCAGATCGTAAAACTCTTGTTTTTGTAGCAGATTTCAAAAATAAAGATAAAAGTTCCTTAGAATTATTATGAGTCTTAAAGTTTCCTCTTGAATACCTTCTTCATAACTCACAAATATCATCATATGCTAATTGAAATACATTATCTGTTCCCATCAGATTTAATACTTCTAAATATTCATCTTGGATTCCCTTCAGTAGAAGTGTTTTTAAGGTCTTCTTCCCCAGTTTCCTCTATTTGGATATTTTGAGGTTATATTGAAAGCGTTCTATGTATTCCTCCAGACTCTCTTCTTCTCCTTGTGTCATTTCAAATATGTCTTCATTGACCCTGCAATAATCTTGTTACCTTTTCAAGAATACATGTTTCATGTCTTCCCAAGTTTGTATACAATTCCCACCGAGGCTCATGAACCATCGGAGGGCTGTTCCTTTTAGAGTAAAGGGAAACACATTCAACTTTTGATCATTAGCACAATAACCATATCCTCTACAAAGTACATCAAATTGAAATAAAAATACATTAGGTTTTTCATTTTCCAAACCGTGAAAATTTGGTAGAACATGTGGGGGAATTATTTTTGTTGGTGCCACTCCTCTCGAATCTCTGATGGGAAATTCGAAGGTAACAACTTCTGCATCTTTCTTACCTTCCATCTCTTCATTAGATTCTTCGTGTGCTATCTTGGGGCTCCTCCTTCGAATGTTCCTGTCAACGTTTTAGTAGAATGGGTGGTGCTTACAACACCACTAAGGGGAATGATAAGATTTATGCTCCAAATATTGAAACTGAAATAAAACTAAATGTAAAAACAGAAAATCCACACTCAAAATAAATTCAATAAACTGATTTGTAATAATGCAACCTACATGCCCTACTTTAACAATGCATCTACAAAACAATGGCAGATATACTTTTGCACAATTAACAACTTCCCCAGCAACGGTGCCAAAATGTTGTGCCCACTATATGCAAGTTAATTAAAACTTAACATGCAGAGTGCTAAACATAAATTATCAACCCGAGGAAGTCTTTTATTTCAAAGTTATTGTGCAAGATCTATGCAAGCACAATTTCTACCTAACATTGTTGATCTATTGGTATGCAATTGAAACTTTTTGTAAAGTAGATCACACCTTCTTGAAAGTAAATCAAACCTCGAACCTATTCGTAAATCGAAACTGTAAATCGAACACACTTCAAACAAACTCTATTCCTATGAAACAATATTTAATTGCATAAATCTAAAAGAAGTCTTGTGTTGTCCAATGATCTATCAAAATGAATTAACATGAGAACACTATGATAAATCTAATGAATAAAAACATGAACTGAATAATAAAACAACCATGATAAATATAATGAATGAAAACATGAACTGAATAATAAAACAACTATGATAAATATACTGAATAAAACACCTACAATCAACACTACCAGCATCTGCTCAGGGAAGAGGGCCCTTCCTCCACTGAGCAGAGCTGGATCTCCACAATGAAAGTCTACAAATCCATAATTAAGAAACTCTCAGCATGTATTATCAGAATGGAATAATTACAATAGATCTGGATCAAATGCTACATCATAACATTGTTTTCTCTCCTATTCCTGAATCTCGATTCTCAATGAGATTGATTACATATTTATACATAAAACTATGTCATGGAAATGAGGAACTAAACCCCCAACTTGTGATTTGTAACAGCTGAAACATGGCCATAACTGCTGGCAAGTTTAGAACCGGTCGCAACAGCAAATCTAGAAAATATCCTCTCAAAGAACTACCTGCATATCATAAACTATCGCTTTGTTTGGTGATTTCCCTATTAAAAAGGTAAATGGGGATGTTATGCACAAAACCCATGTCTTGGATTTTTTAGATTCATTTCCATCTACCCGCAAATAAAGACATGAACCAAGGTGTTCTTACGTGGCATGCATTTTCGGTTAAGGCTGTAACAGCTGGCTATGAGCATCCTGTACGTGACAAATCACTCCAAAAACCATCAGTAATAAAATTATGCATAATATTCTTTAATTCGTCAAAGATAAAAGAAAATAATAATTATTAACCACTTAAAACATCAGTGGAAGTAGCATCCTGTTTTACGCACAGTTACAACAAATGGATGGAAAATGGAATGATAAATGGGAAATAATGGAAAGAACCTGGATGAAAGATATGTGGATAAGTGACAAAAAAATGGACAATTCTAGGGCCTAACATCTCCTCCAAAACTGAACTTGTTGCATGTTCTCATGCAACCTAATACCCGTGTAGCATCCAACTAGAAGAACTCATTCACTTACTCCTTCATTTTACCATTTGCATAGTTGCAACCAGAAAAAATGGAGAATTTAACATAAATAGGTAGAGTCACTTAGTGGAAGATTTAGCAGAAAATTTGGTGAAGTTGCAGCTCTTTAGTAGAAATTTGGCGTAGTCACAACTTATTTTAGCAGAGAATTTGATGAAGGTTTTAATGAAGATTTTGGCGGAGTTGTAGCCCAAATAGCACTAAATTTAGCGGCAAATTTGGTAGAGTTGTAGCTAAACGGAATAGTAAACGGAGTTGCAGCTGAACGGAACGGGAAAATGGAGTTGCAGCTGAACGAAATGGAAAACAAGTCACAGCTGAATGGAACGAGAAACGGAGTTGCATCGGAACAGAACAGGAAAACAGAGTCACAACTGAATGAAACAGAAAATGGAGTCACAGTTGAACAACTGAACGAAACGAAAAACAAAGTCACAGCTGCACAGCTGAATGGAATGAAAAATGGACTTACAGCTGCACGGAACGAAAAAATGACAATATTTTATGGTGTTGCAGCCTTTTGAATGGAAAATTTTCGAATTCAATTGCTCCCAAATGACGAACTGGGCTTGGCTAAAATTATTCAGGATGTTTATACTAGTCCAGTGCACCTACACACCAAAAATCAAAGAAACCCACATCATAAATGTTGAGAAAAATGCAAATTGGCTGTAGGTGATTATGTCCATTTTCTAAAAAACCATACATTGAATTGGGGATAAAAAATTTCAAGCTTGTTCATCTTGGTATTATTCACTTCCTGTCCAAAAATCATGAAAATCCAACTTACCAATTGAAAGATATGCTCATTTCAATTTCTGCACTTTTGTAGATGAACATGAATAAAAATGTGTTGTAGCTGAACTTCCTGAACCAATATTTCGAAAAATACAAACTGGGTTGGGCGAAATTTTTTCAAGTGAGTCAATAACATTCTATTGCATCTCCACACCAAAAATTATACAAACCCACATCACGAATTTCGATAAAAATGTGAATTGGTGGTAGATGATGATGATCATTTTCTCGAAAACCGTGCATTGGTTTGAGTTGAAACTTACCATGTTTATTCATCATGATGTTATTCATCCTCTTTCCAATTTTCATGAAAATGCAATTACCAATTTAAATATATGCTCAAATCAAATTTTGCACTTTTTGTAGATGAACATGAAAAAGTGTGTTGCAGCTAAACTTCTTGAACCAATATTTCACAAAATACAAACTAGGTTGGGCTAAAATTTTGCAAAAAATTAATTACCATTATAGTTCATCTCCACACCAACAATTAGACAAACCCGCATCATTGATTACGAAAAAAATGTGAATTGGCTGTAGGGGATGATGATCATTTTCTCAAAAACCGTGCACTAGATTGAGCTAAAACTTGCCACAGTTGTTCTTCATGATGTGATGCATTCCCTATCCAAATTCCATGAGGATCCAATTCGTGGTTTCTGAGATATGCTCAATTCAAATTCAACATTTTAAGTGAGGAACAATATGCATGAAAAATATGAATGTGAATGGAACAAAAGCAAGCATAGTAGCTCCTCCCCCAAAATGCTGTGCCCACCAGGGATGGAATTTGATGGGTAAATTCCCATCATGGGTCATTTTACCCCTCAAATACAGCTAAGATTTTATCTAAACCGTCAAAATATGGTGTAGAATAGAAAAAAAAATTTAGATTTTGATTGTTACCGGCAATTTTGATGGCTGTCCCCCATTTGAAATACCAACCCTCGTGCCCACTATATGCCAGTTAGTTAAAACATAACATGCCGAGTGATAAACATAAATTATCAACCCGAGGAAGTCTTTTATTTCAAAGTTATCGTGCAAGATCTATGCAAGCATAATTTCTAATTGACATTGTTGATCTATTGGTATGCAATCAAAACTCTTTTTAAAGTAGATCACACATTCTTGAAGTTAAATCAAACCTAGAACCTATTCATAAATTGAAACTATAAATTGAACACAGTTCAAACAAACTCTATTCCTATGAAACAATATTTAATTGCATAAATCTAAAATAAGTCTTGTGTTGTCCAATGATCTATCAAAATGAATTAACATGAGAACACTATGATAAATCTAATGAATAAAAACATGAACTGAATAATAAAACAACTATGATAAATCTACTGAATGAAAGCATGAATTAACAAATAATAGATCTACAAAATAAAACACCTACAATCAACACTACCGGCATCTGCTCAGGGAAGAGGGCCCTTCCTCCACTGAGCAGAGCTGGGTCTCCACAATGAAAGTCTACAACTCCATAATTAAGAAACTGGCAGCATGTATTGTGAGAATGGAATGATTACAATAGATCTGAATGAAGTACTACATCATAACATTATTTTCTCTCCTATTCCTGAATCTTCATTCTCAATGAGATTGATTACATATTTATACATAAAATTATCTCATGAAAATGAGGAACTGAACCACCAACTTGTGATCTATAACAGCTGAAACATGACCGTAACTGTTGGCAAGTTTGGACCCCCCTACAACAGCAAATGTGGAAAATATCATCTCGAAGAACCACCTACATATTGCAAGTCGTGGCTTTGTTTGGCGACTTCCTTGCGAGTCAATTAAATGAGGACATTACGCACCAAACCCATGTCTCATATTTTTGATATTTGTTTCCATATGTCCGTAAATAAATACGTTAATCAAGGTTTTTATTATGTGGCATGCATTTTTGGTTAAGGCTGTAAGAGCTCGCTATGAGCGTCCTATACATGACAAATCACTCCAAAAACCATCATTAATAAAATTATGCTAATAGTCTTTAATTCATCAAAGATAAAGGAAAATAATCATTATTAACCACTTAAAACATCAATGGACGTAGCATGTTGTTTTACGCACAGTTACAACAAATGGATGGAAAATGAAATGATAAATGGGAAATAATGGTAAGAAAATGGATGAAAAATATGTCGATAAGTGATGGAAAAATGAACAATTCTAGGGCCCAACATCTCCCCCAAACTGAACTTGTTGCATGTCCTCATGCAACCCAATACCTGTTTAGCATCCAACTAGAAGAACTCAGTCACTTACTCCTTCATTTTACCATTCGCACAGTTGCAGCCAGAAGAAATGGAGAGTTTAACATAAATAGGTAGAGTTACTTAGTAGAGGATTTAGAAGAAAATTTGGGAGAGTCATAGCTCTTTAGTAGAAATTTGGCGCAGTCACATCTTATTTTAGCAGATAATATGGCGAAAGTTTTAGCGAAGATTTTGGTGGAGTTGTAGCACAAATAGTGCTAAATTTCGCGACGAATTTGGCGGAGTCGTAGCTGAACGGAATGGAAAATGGAGTTGCAGCTGAACGGAATGAGAAAACGGAGTTGCAGCTGAACGCAATGGAAAAATGAGTCACAGCTGAACGGAACGGGAAATGGAGTTGCAGCTGAATGGAATGAAAAATGGAGTCATAACTGAAAGAAATGAAAAATAGAGTCACAAATGAATAGCTGAATGGAATGAAAAATGGAGTCGCAGCTGCACAGCTGAACGGAATAAAAAACGGAGTTATAGTTGCACGTAACGGAAAAATGATAATATTTTATGGTGTTGTAGACTTTTGAATGAAACACTTTCGAAGTCAATTTATCCGAAACGACAAACTGGGTTGGGCTGAAATTTTTCAAGCCTGTTTATACTAGTACAATGCACCTATGCACCAAAACTCAGAGAAACCCACATCATAGATTTCGAGAAAAATACAAATTGGCTATAGGTGATTATGGTCATTTTGTCAAAAACTATACATTGGTTTGGGATGAAAATTCCCTAGCTTGTTCATATTGGTATTATGCACCTCCTGTCCAAATATCATGACATTCCAACTTACCAATTGAAATATATGCCCATTTCAATTTATGCACTTTTGTAGATGAGTATGAATAAAAATGTGTTGTAACTGAACTTCCTGAATCAATATTTTAAAAAATACAAACTGGGTTGGGCTGAAATTTTGTAAGAAAGTAACTACCATTCTAGTGCATCTCCACACAAAAAATTGAACAAACCGACATCACGGATTCCAATACAAATGCGAACTGGTTGTAGATGGTGATGGTTATTTTCTCGAAAACCGTACAATGAACTGAGCTGAAATTTGCCACATTTGTTCATCCTGATGTTATTCATTCTCTGTCCAAGTTTTGTGAAAATCAACATTACCAATTTAAATATATGCTCATATCAAATTCTGCACTTTTTGTAGATGAACATGAAAAAGTGTGTTGTAGCTAAATTTTTTTAACCAATATTTTACAAAATACAAACTGGGTTGGGATAAAATTTTGCAATAAAGTAACTACCATTATAATGCATCTCCACACCAAAAATTAGACAAACATACATCATTTATTTCGAGAAAAATGCGAATTGGCTGTAGATGATGATGGTCATTTTCTTGAAAACCGTGAACTAGATTGAGCTGAAACTTCCCACAATTTTTCTTCATGATGTTATGCATTCCCTGTCCAAATTTAATTAGGATCCAATTCGTGTTTTGTGAGATATGCTCAATTCAAATTCAACATTTTATGTGAGAAACAATATGCATGAAAAATATGAATCTGAATGGAAAACCAGCAAGCATAGTAGCTCCTCCCCCAAACTGAATAATTTTTTATGTCCTCATGAAAAATAGGAGTTGTTATATTAGTTGGAAAGTAGCAATCTCCCCCAAACTTAACATATACACCATTCAATGATTCTCAAATTTTCACAACCATTTCACTTGTAGCATCTCATCCATTGCTACATGGAGAAGAATATAGCATAGATCTCTTTAGGATGTTGCTACATAAATGAAAGCTCATGGTATCAAAATGTCAATTTTACCATGTAGTTAAGATGAAGTAGCAAAGATGTGGCTACCCCAAGACAAAATATGGAAATTCCAATGAGTTTTGTAGCCCTCCAATATTCATGTGGAGAAAAGAATTCTTCTGTTGTGGGTTCTTGTGTGGTAGCAACAAGACTTCTTTTCTTACTGTTCATTCTTGTGTGACAACAATAAGGTATCATTTGATTATTTTCATGCTTGGTCAGTTGGGTTGGCGAGATGTTCGGTAGGAATTTGAAGTGGATGTGCATGAATGATAAAGTGTTATAATTGAGTGGGAAATGATGGGAATGGATGGACATAAAATGCTATATGGAAAATAGAAATGGCTAATGCTTAGTGGTTCTTCATGAAATTTTCCTAAATCTTTAATAAATAAAAAACTCATGCTATTTTACCTCAGGTGTTGCCTCCATGGAATCCTTGGTTGACATGAATGCATTGGTGTATGTTGGAGCTATGTAGGTCGATCTGATGCTGAGACAGATATATATCAGAGCTGAAACTGGATGAGGCTAAATTTGATCCATGATGTTGTGCTGGTTTCATGTAAGACTAACTACTTTGACAATTTATGAGGAGAAATTCTACCATAGAAGCATAAATCCCTTTCTCTAGTATTCTGAAAATCAATTGCTGAACTGAGAATGGAAAGGAATTCCAAAACTACTGAACAAATGATGCTACAAATTATTGTTGAAACCATTAGATCACATAATCTTCAACTGCTACAAACTAAGGTACAATTCTTACCATGCGAATGAATGTGCTGAAGTCAAGCATGGAAAGAAATAATTGGATTATCAGCCATTAATGTATGCCATTAACCAATGTGAAGCAACTCACCTTTGATAACAATGAGCTCTAAAGTACCTTAGTGAATCTTGACAGGTACAAACGGATGTGCTAGAGTCGAGTCACCTGCAGGATTTGTCAATCAAGAGGCATTGATAAATCCCCATGAATAACAACAAGAAAATCTACCATTGATTCATGCAGATGCCACATCACTATAAAAACTCTAATCTCGATCCCAGATGATGTTTCGGAGTCGATGGGACAAGACCATTGGAAAGTCGACCTTAATGAACTCCACATCATCCAATACGAGTACAAAATAAATGATTGTGAAGAATCATAGTGAAAAATAAAACCAACATGAAACTCAGAAATGGAAAGTATATGTGAAGTCATGATGTAGTAGTGATGGGAAATAAAACGGTTATGGTGACTACATAAGCAGCGAAAAATGAGACTTCGACATGAATGGAATTTAGGGTTTTGAAATGAGGAGGGTGAATGAATCTACCATAGGGAAATTGGCTTCTTGAGGTGTTTTTTTCGGCAACAATTGGTATGACAAGTGTCTAAAAATGACTCTTGGCATGTAGCAATGGGACTTGACTTATTGAACATTGGTATGGTTTGCACATCAATCTATCAATTTTCTTTTATGTGCTCAATCCATTTGCAAATTGATAAAAAGTATTCAAGAGTCACTCGTGCATGCATGATAGAAAAAGAGAGATGATTGGTCTCTCTTCACCCAACACTTATGGAAAAAACAACAAGATATTACTTATAAAACAAATCCAAAATAAAATGAACAAAGCAAAATCCATTTTATACCTGCACAAGAGCAATGTACATCTAGACTCACCAACGGTATTCTGATCATATATTCTTTGTTCCTTATCAAATTTGAGTGTTTCCAAAGCCAAATGAAATTAAATTCATAGGTATAATTCCATTAGAAATAGGTTTTTAAAATTCTATGTAATGCTGTTCCAAATCACTCAGTAACAGCGTGCATGACAAGGTGTTTTTTTGAATTCTCGATTAGACCAACGGTCACATTTTTAGGGTTAACTTTTTTGTTTGATAATGGATTGATGTGATTCCAATTGGAGATGAAAGTAGAGTGATGTAGGTATCTCCAATAGAAACAAGTTTTGAATCTAATAAGATTTTATGGGTCAAATAAGCCAATGAATAGTCTAGAAAATAGAGTTTTAGGAATGCAGATTTGTGATAGGAAGTCGGTATTTTGGTTATAAAATTTGCATACGATATCAGAATTGAGTAATTCAAATTGTGTTGTAAACTAGATTCATATAGGAATATACAAATGAAATATGTTTGCAATATATGTCCAATAGAGCATCCAAAAATTTATTGTCCCATCTTTATTCCTAAGCTACCTCCTTGACACCCTATTAGTAGTTTGGCCATAAAATTTTCGTTTGACACCCAATCATAAAAATTCAAATTGTTTTGGAAACTAGATTCAAAGAGATACTTGAAATATAAGTATTTTTTAAAAATAATTCAATTTGATTTCTCAAAAATAGATTGTCCCGATTATGTTTCAGTAAAAGTTTCAAGCCAAAATGTCACCAAAATTTTAATAAATGAAATTTGACCCGAAAAAGTGATCGAAATAGGTGTGAATGTTTTTAATGATGTAAATTTAAATATAACACACATCCATACCAAAAATTTCAAACATTAATAACCTATATTGACTTACACAGTCTGTTGCAGCCGCAACTGCAACTCTTAAAAAAAATGACATAATGTTGAAATAAAGCATGTGTATTTTTATAGAAAATAAAAACTAAATACATATCATGATGTGCAACACACACATATCTCAAACTCATAAATTTTTACCTGTAGCACAGTCACAACTAGGTGTTGCAGCTCAATCTCACAGCTACTGTTGTAGCTCACTGTCGCAGCTGAGGGTAATCAGTCACAGCTGGGTGTTGAAGCTAACAAATTCATGCCAAATTTAAAGCTTGAAGGTTTCCATAATCATTGATTCATTTTCCTATGGATACTTCATTCACATTCCCTAATTACTGTAATTTTGTTTTCATGATATTTACATTTTTATTTGTAACAAATAGAGACACATTGAAATTGGGAAATTGATGACAAAAATGAATTAAGCATTTTGTTCAAATAGTCAACAATTCCAAAGCATTCATGAAAACATTTCATACCCATTCCTTATCTTTCTACTTTCTAATCTTCTAGATCACAACAAGGCGCAAGAAGAGAGCATACTTATTCAAAAATAAAAATAAAAACTTAAAAAAAACAAAAGCGTGGTTTTATTCTATTATTCTATCCCACCCTATTCTACTTGGAAATATAAAAATTGTTCAAGTGTATGCACTCTTCCAATGGAGCCACTTTCGAAGAAGTGACACAAGTATGCTCATACTCGCAACAGAAAAATATAACTTTATGAATCCTAGGATATGAGAGATCAACTTCCCTTGAAATGATGGTGCCAAGAATTGGTGAAGTATGGAATGATGCTGCAGACTGATGATAGATTGGAACCAAGATTCAATATAGTCTTTGTTCCATTTATTGCTCATGGATGTTACACCATGAAGATCCTTATTAAACTGATATTCCTCAATGCATAAGAGTTTCTGATCTAATGATGTGAATGATCCTTTTGGTTCCAATGGTTGTTCTCCATCAAATATTACGTGTGTCTTATTAATCTTGTCTGCTTTCTCATGAGGACTAGAAGAAACTCCATCTGCAATAATTGGATTTAAAACATGTTCAGGCCTTGTATGGATTTGCTACAACAATGCACATCCTTTTTGCAGTGGTGTAGGTGAGGTAGAACAACATGAAAATGTAGGATAATTTTGCAGTTTAGCACTGTAACCATATTGTAATGCTTCATTATGGTTAGGGTGGAGGGTGGATTGGACAGGAAATTCTGTTGGGTACCAAGGATTTTGATGAGAATATAGATGTGGCTAATGTAGATGATTGAGTTGTAAGTTAGATATTGAAGGACCAAGTTGTGTTGCAGCATGAGGGAGAGTGGCCATGTGATCATAAGATAGGCCATTCCAACCTTGTGGATAAGGTAGGTAAGAGTTAAATTGAGGCTGCAACAACTGCCATGGTGGAAGAGTATTCAATGATTTAGTATGAGAGTAAGGAAATGGAGGGATAGAATTTTGAACCATAGATGTAGGCCATGGTTGACATGACTATTGCAACGAGTTGGTTGCAACTCTCAGATCTCTATGATATGTTTCTTTCATCTTTGGTAAGGAGGGACAGTGATCTGTGGAATGATTCAAGTCACATATACCACAAATTTCAAGACTATCCAAAGGGAAATCCCATGCTTCTTTTATTTCCTCCTGATTTTCCTTATCCTGCAAAACACCGAATTATGAATCATCTTTACAAATTTCAAATAAATTGCTGATTTCATCTCGTAAAACTCTTGTTTTTGCAGCAGATTTCAAAAATAAAGATAAAAGTTCCTTAGAATTCTTACAAGTATTGAAGTTTCCTCTTGAATACCTTCTACATAACTCATAAATATCATCATATGCTAACTGAAATATATTCCCTGTTCCCATCAGATTTAATACTTCTAAATATTCAACTTGGATTCCCTTGAGTAGAAGTGTTTTTAAGGTCTCCTTCTCCAGTTTTCTCTGTTTGGATGTTTGGAGGTTATATTGAAAGCATTCTATGTATTCCTCCAGACTCTCCTCTTCTCCTTGTGGCATTTCAAATATGTCTTCAGTGACCCTGCAATAATCTTGGTACCGTTTCAAGTATACATGTTTCATGTCTTCCCAAGTTTGTATACAATTCCCACCGAGGCTCATGAACCATTGGAGGGATGTTCCTTTTAGAGTAAGGGGAAACACATTCCACTTTTTATCATCATCACAATAACCATATCCTCTACAAAGTACTTCAAATCAAAATAAAAATACATCAGGGTCTTCGTTTTCCAAATCGTGAAAATTTGGTAGAACATGTGGGGGAATTCTTTTCGTTGGTGCCACTCCTCTCGAATCTCTGATGGAAAATTCGAAGGTAACAACTTCTGCATCTTTCTTACCTTCCATCTCTTCATTAGATTCTTTGTGTGCTATCTTGAGACTCCTCCTTCGAATGTTCCTGTCAACTTGTTAGTAGAATGGGTGGTGCTTACAACACCACTAAGGGGAATGATAAGATTTATGCTCCAAAGATTGCAATTGAAATAAAATTGAATGTAAAAACAGAAAATACATACTCAAAATAAATTCAATAAACTGAAATGTAACAATGCAACCCACATGCCCTACTTTAACAATGCATCTACAAAATAATGTAAGATCTACTTTTGCACAATTAATAACTTCCCTCGCAATGGCGCCAAAATGTTGTGCCCACTATATGCAAGTGAATTAAAACTTAACATGCAGAGTACTAAACATAAATTATCAACCCGAGGAAGTATTTTATTTCAAAGTTATTGTGCAAGATCTATGTAAGCACAATTTATACCTCACATTGTTGATCTATTAGTATGCAATCGAAACTCCTTGTAAAGTAGATCGCACCTTCTTGAAGGTAAATCAAACCTTGAACCAATTTGTAAATCAAAACTGCAAATCAAACACACTTCAAACAAACTCTATTCCTATGAAACAATATTTAATTGCATAAATCTAAAAGAAGTCTTGTGTTGTCTAATGATCTATCAAAATCAATTAGCAGGAGAACACTATGATAAATCTAATGAATAAAAACATGAACTGAATAATAAAACAACTATGATAAATCTACTGAATGAAAAAATGAATTAACAAAGAATAGATCTACAAAATAAAACACCTTCAATCAACACTACCAACATCTGCTCAGGGAAGAGGGCCCTTCCTCCACTGAGAAGAGCTGGGTCTCCACAATGAAAGTCTACAACTCCATAATTAAGAAACTGTGAGCATGTATTATCATAATTAAATGGTTAGAATAGATCTGGATCAAATCCTACATCATAACTGTGTTTTCTCTCCTATTCCTGAATCTCCATTCTTAATGAGATTGATTACATATTTATACATAAAATTATCTCATGGAAATAAGGAACTAAACCCCCAACTTGTGATCTGTAATAGCTGAAACACGGCTGTAACTACTGGCAACTTTGGAACTAGCCACAACAGTAAATATGGAAAATATCCTCTCGAAGAACCACTTGTGTATCGAAAACCATCGCTTTGTTTGGTGATTTCCTCACTTGTTATGTAAATGAGGATGTTATGCACAAAACCCATGTCTTGGATTTTTGAGGTTCATTTCCATATGCCCGCAAATCAAGACGTGAATCAAGGTGTTCTTATCTAGTATGCATTTTTGGTTAAGGCTGTAACAGTAGGCTA
The DNA here is from genome assembly GCA_001517045.1 of Pseudotsuga menziesii. Lineage (NCBI taxonomy): Eukaryota > Viridiplantae > Streptophyta > Pinopsida > Pinales > Pinaceae > Pseudotsuga > Pseudotsuga menziesii. The sequence continues at coordinate 216,517 of LPNX010118476.1, forward strand.
TGAGTGTCGTGTACGTGAAAAATCACTCCACAAACCATCATGAGTAAAATTATGCATAATAGTCTTTAATTCTTCAAAGATAAAAGAAAATAATCATTATTAACCGCTTAAAACATCAGCGAAAGTAGCATGTTGTTTTACGCACACTTACAACAAATGGATGAAAAATGGAATGATAAATGGGCAATAATGGTAAGAAAATAGACGAAAGATATGTCGATAAGTGATGGAAAAATGGACAATTCCAGGGCCCAACATCTCCCCAAAATTGAACTTGTTGCATGTCCTCATGCAACCCAATACCTGTGTAACATCCAACTAGAAGAACTCATTCACTTACTCCTTCATTTTACCATTTGCACAGTTGCAGCCAAAAGAAATGGAGAGTTTAACATAAATAGGCAGAGTCACTTAACGGAGAATTTAGCAGAAAATTTGGCGGAGTCACAACTTATTTTAGCAGAGAATTTGGTGAAGGTTTTAGCGGAGTTACAGCCTAAATAGCGCTAAATTTAGCGACAAATTTGGCGGAATCGCAGCTAAACGGAACAGGAAACAGAGTTGCAGCTAAACAGAACAAGAAAATGGAGTTGCGGCTAAATGGAATGGAAAATGGAGTCACAGCTGAACGAAACGAGAAACGAAGTTGCAGCTGAATGGAACGGGAAAATGGAGTTGCAGCTGAACAGAACGAAAAATGGAGTCACAGCTAAACGGAATGAAAACTCGAGTCACAATTGAACAACTGAACGGAACGAAAAATGAAGTTACAGCTGCACGAATAAACAGAACTAAAAACGGAGTTACAGCTGCACGGAACGAAAAAATAACAATATTTTATGGTGTTGCAGCCTTTTGAAGGGAAAACCTTCAAATTCTATTTCTCCCAAATGACAAAGTGGGTTTGGATGAAATTTTTCAAGCATGTTTATACCAAAAATCAAAGAAACCCACATCATGGATTTTGAGAAAAATGCAAATTGGCTGTAGGATATTATGGGAATTTTCTCAAAAATAGTACATTGGATTGGGATGAAAATTTTCAAGCTTTTTCATCTTGGTATTATTCACTTTCTGTCCAAAAATCATGAGAATCCAACTTACCAATTGAAAGATATGCCCATTTCAATTTCTGCACTTTTGTTGATGAACATGAATAAAAATGTGTTGTAGCTGAACTTCTTGAACCAATATTTTCAAAAATAAAAATTGGGATGGGATAAAATTTTGCAAGAAAATAACTACCATTCTAATGCATCTGCACACCAACAATTAGACAAACCGACATCATGGATTTCGAGAAATGTGTAAATTGGTTGTATATGATGATGGTCATTTTCTCAAAAACCGTGCACTGGATTGAGTTGAAACTTGCCACATTTATTCATCAAATCAAATTTTGCACTTTTTGTAGATGAACATGAAAAAGTGTGTTGAAGCTAAACTTCTTGAGCCAATATTTCACAAACTACACAGTGCATTGGGATGAAATTTTGCAAGCAAGTAACAAGCATTGTAGTGCATCTCCACACAAAAAATTAGACAAACCCACATCACGGATTTTAAGAAAAATGTGAATTGGTTGTAGGTGATGATTGTCATTTTCTCGAAATTCGTGCACTGGGTTGAGCTGAAACTTGCCAGGGTTGTTCTTCATGATGTTATGCATTCTCTATCCAAATTTCATGAGGATCAAATTCATTGTTTGTGAGATATGCTCAATTTAATTTCGGTATTTTATGTGACGAACGATATGCATGAAAAATATGAATTTGAATGGAAAACGAGCAAGCATAGTAGCTCCTCCCCAAAAATGTTGTGTCCACTATATGCCAGTTAATTACAACTTAACATGTAGAGGGATAAACATAAATTATCAACCCAAGGAAGTCTTTTACTTCAAATTTATCGTGCAAGATCTATGCAAACACAATTTTTACCTGACATTGTTGATCTATTGGTATGCAATCGAAACTCTTTGTAAAGTAGATCAAACCTTCTTGAAGATAAATCAAACTTCAAACCTATTCATAAATTGAAACTGTAAATCGAACACACTTCAAACAAACTCTATTCCTATGAAACAATATTTAATTGCATAAATCTAAAAGAAGTCTTGTGTTGTCTAATGATCTATCAAAATGAATTAACATGAGAACACTATGATAAATCTAATGAATAAAAACATTAAATGAATAATAAAACAACTATGATAAATATAATGAATGAAAACATGAACTCAATAATAAAACAACTATGATAAATCTACTGAATGAAAGCATGAATTAACAAATAACAGATCTACAAAATAAAACACCTACAATCAACACTACCAGCATCTGCTCAAGGAAGATGGGCCCTCCTCCACTGAGCACAGCTGGGTCTCCACAATGAAACTCTACAACCCCATAATTAAGAAATTGTGAGCATGTATTATCAGGATGGAATGACTACAATAGATCTGGATCAAATACTACATCATAACATTGTTTTCTCTCCTATTCCTGAATCTTCATTCTCAATGAGATTGATTACATATTTATACATAAAATTATCTCATGAAAATGAGGAACTGAACCCACAACTTGTGATCTGTAACAGCTGAAACACGACCGTAACTGTTGGCAACTTTGGAACCGGCCGCAACACCAAATCTGGAAAATATCCTCTCGAAAAACCACATGCATGTCGTAAACTGTAGCTTTCTTTGGTGATTTCCTCGCGATTTAGGTAGATGAGGATGTTACCCACCAAACCCATGTCTAGGATTTTTGAGATTCGTTTCCATCTTCCCAAAAATCAAGACGCGAATAAAGTTGTTCTTATGTGACATTCATTTTTGGTTAAGGCTGTAATAGCTGGCTATGAGCCTTCTGTACGTGACAAATCACTCCACAAACCATCATTAGTAAAATTATGCATAATAGTATTTATATTATCAAAGATAAAGGAAAATAATCATTATTAACCACTTAAAACATCAATGGAAGTAGCATGCTCTTTTACGCACAGTTACAACAAATGAATGGAAAATAAAATGATAAATGGGCAATAATGGTAAGAAAATGGATGAAATACATGTTGATAAGTGATGGAAAAATGGACAATTCCAAGGCCCAACATCTCCCCCAAACTGAACTTGTTACATGTCTTCATGCAACCCAATACCTGTGTAGCATCCAACTAGAAGAACACATTCACTTACTCCTTCATTTTACCATTCGCACAGTTGCAGCCAGAAGAAATGGAGAGTTTAACGTAAATAGGAAGAGTCACTTAGTAGAGGATTTAGCAGAAAATTTGGTAGAGTCACAGCTCTTTAGTAGAAATTTGGTGGATTCATAGCTTATTTTAGCAGAGAATTTGGCGAAGGTTTTAGTGAAGATTTTGGTAGAGTTGCACCCCAAATAGCGCTAAATTTAGCGGCAAATTTGGCGAAGTCGCAGCTGAACGGAACGAGAAACGAAGTTGTAGCTGAACAAAATGAGAAAACAGAGTTCCAGCTGAACGAAATGGAAAATAGAGTCAAACGTGAATGGAACGGGAAACGGAGTTGCAGCTGAACGGAACGGAAAACGGAATCGCAGCTGAACGGAACAGAAAATGGAGTCACGGTTGAACGAAATGTAAAATGGATTCATAGCTAAACAGCTGAACATAATGAAAAATGGAGTCACAGCTACACAGCTGAATGAAACGGAAAACATAGTTACAGCTGCACAGAACGGAAAAATGGCAATATTTTATGGCGTTATAGCCTCTTGAATGAAAAAATTCGGAATTCAATTTCTCCCAAATGAAGAACTAGGTTTAGCTGAAAATTTTCAAACATGTTTATACTAGTCCAGTGCACCTACGCGCCAAAAATCAAGGAAACCCACATCACAGATTTTGAAAAAAATACAAATTGGTTGTAGGTTATTATGGTCATTTTCTTAAAAACCGTATATTGTATTGGGATGAAAATTGATGAGCTTGTTCATCTTGGTATTATGCACTTCCTGTCAAAATATCATGAGAATCCAACTTACCAATTGAAATAGATTCCCATTTCAATTTTTGCACTTTTGTACATGAACATGAATAAAAATGTGTTGTAGTTGAACTTCCTGAATCAATATTTCAACAAATAAAAACTGAGTTGGGCTGAAATTTTGCAAGCACGTAACTACCGTTCTAGTGCATCTACAGATAAAAAATTAGACAATCCCACATCACGGATTTCGAGACAAAATGCGAATTGGATGTAGATGATGATGGGCATTTTCTCGAAAACCATGCACTGGATTGAGCTGAAACTTGCCATGTTTGTTCATATTGATGTTATTCATTTCTTGTCCAAGTTTCATGAAAATCCACATTATGAATTTAAATATATGCTCAAATCAAGTTATTGACTTTTTGTAGATGAACATGAAAAAGTGTGTTGCAGCTAAACTTCTTAAACCAATATTTCACAAAATACAAACTGTGTTGGGCTAAACTTTTTCAAGCAACTACCATTATAATGCATCTCCGCCCCAAAAATTAGATAAACCCACATCACATATTTCAATAAAAATGTGAATTGGCTGTAGGTGATGATGGTCATTTTCTTGAAAACCGTGCACTGGATTGAGCTGAAACATGCCACAATTTTTCTTCATGATGTTATGCATTCCCTGTCCAAATTTCATAAGGATCCAATTCATGGTTTGTGAGATATGCTCAATTCAAATTCGACATTTTATGTGAGGAACAATATGCATAAAAAATATGAATGTGAATGGAAAACTAGCAAGCATAGAAGCTCCTCCCCCAAACTGAATAATTTTTCTTGTCCTCAGGGAAAGTAGGAGTTGTTATCTTAGTTGAAAAGTAGCCATATCCCCCAAACTTAACATATGCAACATTCAATGATTCTCAAATTTTCACAACCATTTCACTTGTAACAGCTGGTCCTTTGCTCCCTGGAGAAGAATATAGCATAGATCTGTTTAGGATGTTTCTACATAAATGCAAGATCATGGTATCAAAATGTCAATTTTACCATATAATTAAGATGAATTAGCAAATATGTGGCTGCCCCAAGACAAAATATGAAAATTCCAATGAGTTTTGCAGCCCTCTAATCTTCACATGGAGAAAAGAATTCTTCTGTTGTAGGTTCTTGTGTGGCAGCAATAAGACTTCTTTTATTGCTGTTGGTTCTTCTGTGGCAACAACAAGACTTTGTTTCTTACTATTGGTTCTTATGTGACAACAATAAGGTATCCTTCGATTATTTTCATGCTTGGTCAGTTGGGTTGGTAAGATGTTGGGTAGGAATTTGAAGTGGATGTGCATGAATGATGAAGTGTTAGAATTGAGTGGGAAATGATAGGAATGGATGGACATAAAATTCTATATGGAAAATAGAAATGGCTAATGCTTAGTGGTTCTTCATGACATTTTCCTAAATCTTTAATAAATAAAAAACTCATGCTATTTTACCTCAGGTGTTACCTCCATGGAAGCCTTGGTTGACATGAATGGACTGGTGTATGTTGAAGCTATGTAGGTTGATCTGATGCTGAGACAGATGTATATGAGAGCTAAAACTGGATAAGGCTGAATTTGATCCATGATGTTGTGTTGGTTTCATGTAATACTAACTGCTGAGACAATTGATGAGGAGAAATTCTACCATAGAAGCATAAAGCCCTTTCTGTTATTCTGAAAATCAACTGCTGAACTGAAAATGGAAAGAAATTGCAAAAAAATTGAACAAATGATGCTGCAAATCATTGTTGAAACCATTAGATCACATAATCTTCAACTGCTACAAACTGAGGTACAATTCTTACCATGCGAATGAATTTACTGAAGTCAAGCATGGAAAGAAATCATTGGATTATCGGCCATTAATGTATGTCGTTAACCAATGTGAAACAACTCACCTTTGATGACAGTGAGCTCTAAAGTACCTTAGTGCATCTTGACAGGTAGAAATGGATTTGCTGGAGTCGAGTCACCTGCAAGATTTATCAATCAAGAGGCATTAATGAATCACCATCATTAACAATAAGAAAATCTTCCATTGATTCATGCAGATACCATGGCACTATAAAAACTCTAATCTCGATCCTGGATGATGTGTCGGATTTGATGGGACAAGACCATTGGAAGGTGGATCTTAATGAATTCCACATCATCCAATACGGATACAAAATAAATGATTGTGAAAAATCATAGTGAAAAATAGAACCAACATGAAATTTAGAAGTGGAAAGTATATGTGAAGTCATGATGTAGTAGTGATGGAAAATAAAATGGTTATGGTGACTACGTAAGTAGTGGAAAATGGGACTTCAACATGAATGGATTTTTAGGGTTTTTAAATGAGGAGGGTGAATAAATCTACCATAGGGAAATTGGCTTCTTGAAGGGTTTTTTTTCGATAACAATTGGTATGACAGGTGTCTAAAAATTAATCTTGGCATGTAGAAATGGGACTTGAATTATTGAACATTGTTATGGTTTACACATCAATCTATCCATTTTTTTTATGTGCTTAATCCATTTGCAAATTGATAAAAAGTCTTCAAGAGTCACTCGTGCATGCATTGACCTTCTTCTTCCAAGGACCTGCAAAAACCTAGCACTTACCTGCAATAAAACATGAGATGATGGAAGAAGAGATATGATTGGTCTCTTTTCACCCAACACTTATGAAAAAAACAACAAGAAATTACTTTTAGAACAAATCCAAAGAAAAATGAACAAAGCAAAATCCATTTTATAGTTGCACGAGAGCAATGTCTATCTAGACTCACCAACGGTATTCTGATCATAGCTTCTTCATTCCTTGTCCAATTTGAGTGAATCCAAAGACAAATTAAATTAAATCCATAGGTATATTTTTGTTAGAAACAATTTTTTAAAATTCTATGTAATGCTGTTCCAAATCACTCAGTAGCAGGCTCCATGACAAGGTGTTTTTTCGAATTATGGACCAGACCAACAGTCACGGTTTTAGGCTTAACTTTTTCATTTGATAACGGATTGATGTGATTAAAATTGGAGATAAAAGCATATTCATTTAAGTATTTCCATTAGAAACAATATTTGAATCCAACAAGAATTGATGGGTCAAATAAGCCAATGAACAGTCTAGAAAATAGAGTTTTAGGAATGTAGATTTGTGATAGGGAGTCAGTATTTTGGTCATAAAATTTTCATACGATATCAGAATTGAGTGATTCAAATTGTGTCATAAACTAGATTCATAGGGGAATATTCCAGTGAAATAGGTTTGCAAGATATGTTGAATAGGGCATCCAAAAATTTACTATCCTAGCTCTGTTCCTAAGGTTCCTACTTGACACCTTGTTAGTATTTTGGCCATAAAATTTTCGTTTGACACCCTATCGTAAAAATTAAAATTGTTTTAAAAATTAGATTCAAAGGGATACTTGGGATGTAAATAGGTTTTAAAAATAATTTCATTTGTTCTTTCAAAAATGGACAGTCCCGATTGTGTTTCAGTAACATTTTCAAGCTAAAATGTCACCAAAACTTTAATAAATGAATTTTGACCCCCAAAAGTGATCAAAATAGGTGTGAATGTTTTTAATGATGTAAATTTAAATATAACAGACATCCATACCAACAATTTCAAGCATCGAGCGCCTATATTGACTTACACAGTCTGTTGCAGCCGGAGTTGCAACTCTGAAAAAAAATGACATAATGTTGAAATAAAGCATGTGTATTTTTATGGAAAATAAAAACTAAATACATATCATGATGTGCAAAACACACATCTCAAACTCATAAATTTTTACCTGTAGCACAGTCACAGCTGGGTGTTGTAGCTCACTGTCATAGCTAGTTTTGCAGCTCATTGTCACAGCTGAGAGTAATCAGTCACAGCTGGGTGTTGCATCTCATTGTCACAGCTAGGTGTTGCAGCTAACAAATTCATGCCAAATTTCAATCTTGAAGGGTTCCATAATCATTGACTCATTTTCCTGTGGATCCTTCATTCACCTTCCCTAATTACTGTAATTTTGTTTTCATGATATTTTTATTTTTAATTGTAACAAAAAGAGACAAATTGAAATTGAGATATTGATGAGAAAAATGACTTAAGCATTTTGTTCAAATAGTCAACAATTCTAGAGCATTCATGAAAACATCTCATACCCATTCCTTATCTTTCTACTTTTTGATCTTCCATATCGCAACAAGGCGCAAGAAGAGAGCATACTTATTCAAAAATAAAAATAAAAATTTAAAAAAATAAAATCATGGTTTTATTCTATTATTCTATCTTACCCTATTCTACTTGGAAATATAAAAATTGTTCAAGTGTACGTATATTTGCAATGGAGCCACTTTCGAAGAAGTGACTCGAGTATGCTCATACTCCCAATAGAAAAATATAACTTTATGAATGCTAGGATATGACAGATCAACTTTCCTTGAAATGATGGTGCCAAGAATTGGTGAAGTATGGAATGATGCTACAAACTCATGACAGATTGGAACCAAGCTTCAATATAGTCTTTATTCCCTTGATTTCTCATGGATGTTACACCATGAAGATCCTTATTAAACTGATATTACTCAATCCATAAGATTTTTAGATCTAATGATGTGAATGGTGCTTTTGGTTCCAATGGTTGTTCTCCATCAAATATTATGTGTGTCTTACTGATCTTGTCTGCTTCCTCATGAGGACTAGAAGAAACTCCATATGCAAAACTTGGATTTAGAACATGTTCAGGCCTCGTATAGACTTGCTGCAACAATGCACGACCTTTTTGCAGCGGTGTAGGTGAGGTAAAACAAGATGAAAATGTAGGAACATTTTGCAGTTCAGCACTGTAAGCATACTGTACTATTTTATTATGGTTAGGGTGGAGGGTGGATTGGATAGGAAATTGTGTTTGGTACCAAGGAGTTTGATGAGAAGAAAGATGTGGATGATGTAGATGATTGAGTTGTGAGGTTGATATTGAAGGACGAAGTTGTGTTGCACCATGAGGGAGAGTGGCCATGTGATCATAAGATAGGCCATTCTAACCTTGTGGATAAGGTAGGTAAGAGTTAAATTGAGGCTGCAACAAATGCCATGGTGGAAGAGTATTCAATGCTTTGAGTATGAGAGTAAGGAAATGGAGTGATACAATTTTGAACCATAGATGTAGGCCATGGTTGACATGACTGTTGCAACGAGTTGGCTGTAATTCTCAAATCTCTATGATATGTTTCTTTAATCTTTGGTAAGGAGGGACAATGATCTGTGTAATGATTCAAGTCACATATACCACAACTTTCAAGACTATCCAAAGGGAAATCCCTTTCTTCTCTTATTTCCTCCTACTTTTCCTTATCCTGTAAAACACCCAATTGTTAATCAGCTTTAGAAATTTCAAATAAATTGTTGATTTCAGCTCGTAAAACTTTTGTTTTTGTAGCAGATTTCGAAAATAAAGATAAAAGTTCCTTAGAATTCTTACGATTATTGAAGTTTCCTCTTGAATACCTTCTACATAACTCACAAATATCATCCTATGCTAACTGAAATACATTACATGTTCCCATAAGAATTAATACTTCTAAATATTCAGCTTGGATTCCCTTGAGTAGAAGTGTTTTTAAGGTCTCCTTCCCCATTTTCCTCTATTTGGATCTTTGGAGGTTTTATTGAAAGCGTTCTATGTATTCCTCGAGACTCTCTTCTTCTCCTTGTGTCATTTCGAAGATGTCTTCATTGACCCTGCAATAATCTTGGTACCTTTTCAAGAATACATGTTTCATGTCTTCCCATGTTTGTATACAATTCCCACCGAGGCTCATGAACCATGAGAGGGCTGTTCCTTTTAGAGTAAGGGGAAACACATTCAACTTTTGATCATTAGAAAAATAACCATATCCTCTACAAAGTACTTCAAATTGAAATAAAAATACATGAGGTTCTTCATTTTCCAAACCATGAAAATTTAGTAGAACATGTGGGGGAATTCTTTTCATTGGTGCCACTCCTCTCGAATATCTGATCGGAAATTCGAAGGTAACAACTTCTGCATCTTTCTTACCTACCATCTCTTCATTAGATTCTTTGTGTGCTTTCTTGAGGCTCCTCCTTTGAGTGTTCCTATCAACTTGTTAGTAGAATGGGTGGTGCTTACAACACCACAAAGGGGAATGATAAGGTTTATGGTCCAAATATTGAAATTGAAGTAAAACTGAATGTAAAAATAGAAAATACACACTCAAAATAAATTCAATAAACTAAAATGTAATAATGCAACCTACATTCCCTACTTAAACAATGCATCTACAAAACAATGTCATATGTACTGTTGCACAATTAATAACTTCCCCGGAAACGGCGCCAAAATGTTGTGTCCACTATATGCCAGTTAATTAAAACTTAACATGCAGAGTGCTAGACATAAATTATCAACCCGATGAAGTCTTTTATTTCAAAGTTATCATGCAAGATCTATGCAAGCATAATTTCTACCTGACATTATTGATCTATTGGTATGCAATCGAAACTCTTTGTAAAGTAGATCACACCTTCTTGAATGTAAATCAAACCTCGAACCTATTCGTTAATCGAAACTGTAAATCGAACACACTTCAAACACACTCTATTCCTATGAAAAAATATTTAATTGCACAAATCGAAAAAAAAGTCTTGTGTTGTCCAATGATATATCAAAATGAATTAACATGTGAACACTATGATAAATTTAATGAATAAAAATATGAACTGAATAATAAAAAAACTATGATAAATCTAATGAATGAAAACATGAACTAAATAATAAAACAACTATGATAAATCTACTCAATGAAAGCATGAATTAACAAATAATAGATCTACAAAATAAAAAACCTACAATCAACACTACCAGCATATGCTCACGGAAGAGGGCCTTTCTTCCACTGAGCAAAGCTGGGTCTCCACAATGACAGTCTACAACTCTATAATTATGAAACTGTCAGCATGTATTATCGAAATGGAATGATTACAATAGATCTGGATCAAATCCTACATCATAACATTGTTTTCTCTCCTATTCTTGAATCTCCATTCTCAATGAGATTGATTACATATTTATACATAAAATTGTCTCATGAAAATGAGGAACTAAACACCCAACTTGTGATCTGTAACAACTGAAACACGGCCGTAACTGCTGGCAACTTTGGAACCGGTCGCAACAACAAATCTAGAAAATATCCTCTCGAAGAACTACCTGCATATCGCAAACCGTGGTTTTGTTTGGTGATTTCCTTTAAATTCACGTAAATTATGATGTTTCACATAAAACCCATGTCTCGGATTATTGAGATTCATTTCTATGGACCCATAAATCAAGATGTGAATCAAGGTGTTCTTATGTGGCATGCATTTTCGGTTAAGGCTGTAACAGCTGGCTATGAGCGTCCTGTATGTGACAAATCACTCCACAAACTATAATTAGTAAAATTATGCATAATAGTGTTTAATTCATAAAAGATAAAGAAAAATAATCATTATTAACCACTTAAAACATCAATGGAAGTAGCATGTTGTTTTACACATAGTTACAACAAATGGATGGAAAATAGAATGATAAATGGACAATAATGGTAAGAAAATAGATGAAATATATGTCGATAAGTGATGAAAAAATGGACAATTCTAGGGCCGAACATCTCCCCCAAACTGAACTTGTTGCATGTCCTGATGCAAACAAATATCTGTGTAGCATCAAACTAGAAAAACTCATTCACTTACTCCTTCATTTTACCATTTGCGCAGTTGCAGCTGAAAGAAATGGAGAATTTAACATAAATAGGTAGAGTCACTTAGCGGAGGATTTAGCATAAAATTTGGCAAAGTCACAGCTCTTTAGTAGAAATTTGGTGGAGCCACAACTTATTTTAGCAGAGAATTTGAAAAAGGTTTTAACGAAGATTTTTGTGGAGTTGCAACCCAAATAGCACTAAATTTAGCGGCAAATTTTATGTAGTCACAGCTGAATGGAATAGAAAATGGAGTTGCAGCTGAACGTAACAGGAAACAGAGTTGCAACTAAACAAAATGGAAAATAGAGGCACAATTGAATGGAACGGGAAATGGAGTTACAGTAGAACGGAACGGGAAAACGAAGTTGCACTTGAACGAAATGGAAAACGGAGTCACAGATGAATGGAACGAAAAATGGAGTCACAGATGAACAGCTCAACAAAATAGAAAATGGAGTCGCAGCTGCATAGCTGAACAGAACGAAAAACAGAGTTACAACTACGCGGAACGAAAAAATGACAATATTTTACGGTTTTGCAGCCTTTTTGAATGGAAAAATTTCGAAGTCAATCTATCCCAAACGATGAACTAGGTTCGGCTGAAATTTTTCAAACATGTTTATACTATTCCAATGCACCTACACACCAAAAATCAGAGCAACCCACATCACGGATTTGGAGAAAAATGCAAATTGGATGTAGGTGATTATGACCATTTTTTCAAAAACCGTACATTAGATTGGAATGAAAATTGCAAGCTTGTTCATCTTGGTATTATGCACTTCCTATCCAAAAATCATGAAAATCCAACTTACCAAGTGAAAGATATGCCCATTTCAATTTCTGCACTTTTGTAGATGAACATGAATAAAAATGTCTTGCAGCTACACTTCCTGAACCAATATTTAAAAAAATACAAACTAGGTTGGGCTAAAATTTTGCAAGAAGGTAACTAACATTCTGATGCATCTCCACACCAACAATTAGTCAAACCCACATCACGGATTTCACAAAAAATGTGAATTGGCTGTAGATGATGATGGTCATTTTATTGAACACCATGCACTGGATTGAGCTGAAACTTACCACGTTTTTTCATCCTGGTGATATTCATTCCCTATACAAGTTTCATGAAAATCCACATTACCAATTTAAATATATGCTCAAATCAAATTCTACACTTTTTGTAGATGAACATGAAAAAGTGTGTTGCAACTAAACTTCTTGAACCAATATTTCACAAAATACAAACTGGGTTGGGCTGAAATTTTGCAAGAAAGTAACTACAATTATAATGCATCTGCACACCAAAAATTACACAAACCCGCATCACAGATTTTGAGAAAATTGGTTGTAAGTCATGATGGTCATTTTCTTGAAAACCGTGCACTAGATTGAGCTGACACTTGCCATGTTTTTTCTTCATGATGTTATTCATTCCCTGTCCAAATTTCATGAGGATCCATTTCTTGGTTTGTGAGATATGCTCAATTCAAATTCGGCATTTTATGTGAGGAACAATATGCATGAAAAATATGAATGTGAATGGAAAACCAGCAAGCATAGTAGCTCCTCCTCCAAAATGTTGTTCCCAGTATATGCCATTTAGTTAAACCTTAACATGCAGAGTGTTAAAAATAAATTATCAACCCGAGGAAGTCTTTTATTTCAAATTTATCGTGCAAGATCTATGCAAGGACAATTTCTACCTCACATTGTTGATCTATTGGTATGCAATTGAAACTATTTGTAAAGTAGATCACACCTTCTTGAAGGTAAATCAAACCTTGAACCTATTCGTAAATTGAAACTGTAAATCAAACACACTTCAAACAAACTCTATTCCTATGAACCAATATTTAATTGCATAAATCTAAAAGAAGTCTTGTGTTGTCCAATGATCTATCAAAACAAATTAACAAGAGAACACTATGATAAATCTAATGAATAAAAACATTAACTGAATAGTAAAACAACTATGATAAATCTAATGAATGAAAACATAAACTCGATAATAAAACAATTATGATAAATCTACTGAATGAAAGCATGAATTAACAAATAACAGATCTACAAAATAAAACACCTACAATCAACACTACTAGCATCTGCGTAGGGAAGAGGGCCCTTCCTCCATTGAGTAGAGCTGGATCTCCACAATGAAAGTCTATAACTCCATAATTAAGAAACTGTCAGCATGTATTATCAGAATGGAATGATTACAATAGATCTAGATCAAATCCTACATCATAACATTGTTTTCTCCCCTATTCCTGAATCTCCATTCTTAATGAGATTGATTACATATTTATACATAAAATTATCTCATGGAAATGAGGAACTGAACCCCCAACTTGTGATCCGTAACAACTGAAACACGGCCGTAACTGCTGGCAACTTTGGAACTGACCGCAACAACAAATATGGAAAATAGCCTCTCAAAGAACCACCTACATATCTCAAACCGTCTCTTTGTTTGACAATTTTCTCGCACGTCAAGGAAATGAGGATGTTACACACATAACCCGTTTCTCGAAGTTTTGAGATTCGGTTCCGTATTCCCAAAAATCAAGATGCAAATAAAGGTGTTCTGATGCGGCATGCATTTTCGGTTAAGGCTGTAACAGCTAGCTATGAGCATCCTGTATGTGACAAATCACTCCACAAACCATCACTAGTAAAATTCTGTATAATAGTATTTAATTTATCAAAGATAAATGAAAATAATCATTATTAACCACTTAAAACATCAATGAAAGTATCATGTTGCTTTACGCACAGTTACAACAAATTGATGGAAAATAGAATGATAAATGGGCAATAATGGTAAGAAAATGGATGAAAGATATGTCGATAAGTGATGGAAAAATGGACAATTTCAAGGCCCAAAAAAGCCTACGTTCGGAGTGCCCAATCATGGGTCACCTAGAACACATTACTACCCATGTCAAGTGCTACAAGTAAGATTACATTGGGAGTGCCCACTTGAACGCTGGTGTAGAACAAACTGTCTAGACCACAGAACAATAAGTTATGAGTCTAATGACTCATTGAATTACAATAACAGGGCGCTTTCAAAACTAGAAATCCAGAGATTTAATTGTCCAAAATATATGGATTATCATATCTATGATCTATTGAAAAATTAATCAATTCCTTCTGAATTTAGAATCCAAATGACTGATTAAGTTACAATAACATGGAGGTTTAGTATTTTTTTCTATTGAAACTCAGTAACACCTTTGAAAACTAGAAAACCAGTTCTTTAATTGTATAGTATCCTACCATGAAATACCATCTCTATGATCTATTGGAAAATGAACTGATTCATTCTTAGGTTTTACAAATATCAACCTAAATTATTTTATTTTGGGATTATTCCAAATTGATGTGCAATATAATTAATAGAAAAGGAAGTAGAACTTACCATCCGAACTGTACAGTTTTCTCTATCTTGTTCTCTTTTTAAAATTTCCGAGATGGGTAGTTGGACAATTTACAACCATGGAGAGTTGAATCATGATTATAAAGTTCTCTATAATACTCATTTATTCCCTCCAAATTTTGAGTAAGGAAGGATTTCTGGTGAAAAAATAAATTGATTGCACCCATACTAGCCAGGTGCATCTACATATAACTTATCTGGAAATATTCAAATTTAATATGTTAAATGTAACTTCTGTTGTTAAAGACATTGTAAAGGTCTATGAAATAACATGATTGAAATTCAAATACATGGGTATAGATCTATAGGGATGAGAGTCCCTGATGTTATTATCACAGATTGGAAACACTGAAACACTGACTTTATAGAAAGTGAAGCATCAAGGAAACTAAGATGCAAAAATATAAGCACATTATAGACAAGAATCCACCTTTCTATATAGAATACCTGTTTTATTTTGTATGGATTAAAGTATGAATATAGACATTGATATAACAAAAATGCTTTATAAAACATGCTAGATAACAGCAGGCATCCTCTAAAATGGGATCTGGAAGGATGAACTCCACCAATAAACTATAGATTCTTGTGTTGCATACCGATGAAGGACGAACTCTACCAAGTGCAGTGTACAGATATAATTTTCCAATAGGTGTGCCCATACCCTTCCAGTAATCAAAACATGTATCAAGTGGATAATACATATATATAAAACAAGTATAAAATGGGGAAAGTATTTCTAAGCAGCCTTATAAATTTTATGGTTAATTAGCCATGATAAACATTTTTAGCCACAAAATTTGATGGTCAATCTAAAAATTATTTCTAGCCACTCTCGAATAGGCAAGGAAATTCTAATCCAAGTATGTTATTAGGTCCAACCAAGACCTATAACAATAACATATTAGTTTATCCCAATCTCTGCCATTCCAACCAAATTAGAGCTATGAATCCTCTCTACTCATTTCTTCTACAATAGATATCGGTACTAGAACCTACTATGCCAGGATGCTAGAAAGTTTTGTATGTGCTATTCCACACTATTCATCTTCCACAAGAATGGTAGATATCTACATCCCATAAACCATAGATGGAATCTAAATCCCACCTCCCATGAATGCTACAACAGGGATGAGAGCTCTTCTCAAAACCCAAATGGGTGGAAATAATGAATGGAAGTGGAACCCTTTTCTCCATTAGTAAAACATTATAACATAGGGTATATTTCTGCAATCATTCCAAATAACTAGGCCTTCACTAATGCACCCTCATTCATTCCAAGTACACCAAATAAGCATAACATAGATTTATGCTTGGCCACTTTATTTAATAGGGAATAAATTTGGTGTATTACAACATTCAAGACAAATGAGATAGATATGAGAATCCTAGAAGGCCGTTTGGCTTGGATAATGCACATTCAACATTCATGCATTTGATAAAAATCCTCCAACTGTTCACAAATAACTTTGAGGCAGCATACCTTAATGACACTGCGGTTTACATTTGCATCTCGATAGAACTCCTATAACATTTTTGACAAGTTTTGCAAAGTTTAAACACCCAAAGGATAGATATCTTTTTGTTCCTCTCCTCTCTAGGACTCCTAGTTTTGTTTCCTTGAGGATAGATTTTACTCCTAGTTTTGTATCCTTTTGTATCCTTTTTGTTTCATTTTGTTTAGTCCTAGTTTTTGTAATTAGCTAGAGCACACATGATTGAGTAGTTTTTCAGTTTTAGTTGCAAATACCAAGGAGGGCATGCATGCATCAACATATCCTCAAGTTTATTTCCTCTTCATTTCAAACTCCAATCCTTGCAAGGAGGGTGCACTAGGTGAGCAGATTAGGATTAGGTTTTTTCATTGGTCTAAATTCATTTTATTTTACCTCAACTTCCTATTGTATATAGGAGATGCAGGGTGAACCACTGTGTTGGTTGGAGTGTTTGAGTTTTAAGCTATAACAGTGTAATTCTTTTGTGTTTTAGCAAATAGAAGATAGATGCATATCGAGAGTTCCACATTGTTTATTTTCTATTTGTAGTTTCCAGCAATATCTATTTGTAGATTAGTATATTTATTTTGATTGAGGTTTTCAATATTTAATCTACCTGGGTTTAAGTTAATTTATACGAGTGCAAAATCTACTTACCATGGTCTAAAAATTAACAGGAAGGATACTTGCTTGGCCATTTTTGTGAATCTTGTCACACATTGCATGCCAACTGTATTTATTCTTTTTATACATCATGAAATACACCTACAGGAATATTTAAATATAGAACGAAAATAATAGATAAATCTTAGAGGCTCTTTTCCTGGCATTAACTAATTTTGTTTGCTCATTTCATCAAACACTATTCCTCTACCCTAATACAACTTGGTCAGCAGCTGACCATTGCACAGTCTAATCTGAATTTGCATGTCCTATTATGCATGTCACTGAAAATCATTCTAAAATACTACAGAAAACATACATTTCAGAATCCAGGTTCTTTTTATGATTACAGTGTTGGTCTGCTGCTTTGCTAGATAGGTATTAAAAATGGAACATTGAACAGAATAAAAACAAAATCCAGTACATGGTTGATGCTAACTATAGTATTACCTTAAGCAATAGATGATCTGCAAACTAAACAGGTTCTACCTATTGAATTTCATGTGTTTCAAGCTTTCAACCTTGTTATGTGCATATTTAGTTATCCATACACTGTCAAAACCTAGCCCAATTTGTGGTATGTTTTTGGATACTTATGTGTAGGGTGTTGTTTCCAGTAGCATGGAAAATTGTGCAATGTTGCAATTTCCACATCAGTGATAATGGTAGGGAAATATTTACCTTTCATCAGGGCTGCCAGCTATATCCATCTTTTCTCTGGATTAGATGGCCTATGCAGAATAAGTGTTAGAGGAAATCTACCAGTGGGTTTAGTGAAGTTGTACACTACTTTACTGTAAGGTTTTTACTTGGAAAATTAACTAATCTAACAATTAAATCTCAATTATGGTGGATTCTAAAAACTGGGTGTCTTTAATTAAATGAGCAATAAAGGGCCAGAAAAAAATCCATTAATACTGCATATCTTCTCATGAAAGGCATCTGGTGGCTCAAGTTTATGTGAGAATCTTGGTTACAGGCCACTTGAAGGGCTTGGCATCTTATTGCTTAAGCCATGATGCTCTTCAATTTTAGTTGCATTGCAGTTATTTTGGAGCTAAATATTTTTTGGTTCCAGTTTTCCAGTTTGGCATATATGATTGATATAAAATCTTAATCATATGAAGTACACTTTTCCTATGGAATGCATGGCTGGGATTTGCGGTGGGGAGCCTTTTCTCGTATAACTTTCTTGCTCATGTGATGATCTCATGATAGGTTATTACTTGTATATGGGCACCCTCTCTCTAGCCTATGTATGATGAAGATAGAAGTAATCCATCCTTTAGAAGGGCGTGAAAACTTGCAGAAACAAACCAGTCCTTTCAGACACAGCAAAAAGGTTACTAGATGGTTTTGAGCTAAATAAATGTTGCATTATTTGCAGGCCTGAATCAATCTTAGCCAACATAAAAGAAAATTTAATTTATTCAGATCCCTACAGGGACTTGCACTTTAGTAGGTTGTCATGGTTTTATTCCACACTTTGGTGGTTGAGATTTGATGGACACCTTCCTGAGTGAAAGTGTTCCTCATCAATAGTTAAAGGAGTTCCTTGTGTGCCACAATTAATGAAAGAATCTAGGCCTGCAAATACCCCTATTTACAACATTATTTTCAAATGCATTTACAGCATGACTGCTGAATTTTACTGCTCAAGTATTCTTACATCTTTGGCAGCCTGTATATCTGTGGTAGCTTGGCAGTAAAAGAGGTTTAACTCCCCATTATTCACCTAAATCAGCCTGCATCAAAACAATATTCCAGATTCATCAAAGGCCATCGATCCACATGGAGGAGGGTTTGTAACTTTGTACTCATGTCTAGGGTCATTTTGGGGAGATGTTACTAGTTAGAGATTCTAACCCTAGATCAAGGGTATGTAATTTCTATTTTGATGGAGCGATCACCTTCTTGACCTCATTTCTTGTCAAATTTAGAGGAGCACTCAATTTCAGGTTGCTGGTGCACTTTTTCATGATTTTGGAGAATCCATCCCACTTGGGAGAGGTTTATCTTAATTATTAATGGAAGAATCTAGGCTTGCAAATACCCATGTCTACAACATTATTTTCAAATGCACCTACAGCTTGACTGTTGAATTTTGTTGCTCAAGTATTCTTACATATTTGGCATCCTATATACCTACCCTTATAAAGTGGTCAAAATCACAACTTCCTTATATTTTCTAAAACCCTAAGAAAAAACTACCGAGTACGGGGTGTGCTGGTGAAGATAAGGGTAAAAACCGCTAAAACTCAGATGTTGTAAAAGAAGCAAGATGTTGAGAACTATAATTTCAAATATTAAAAAGATTAAAGAGCTTTGGATAGAGGAATAAAAATCCACACTTGCTCTAATACCATGTTATCAAGCATGAGATATAGGGTCTATGAGACTCGCTCTAGGTGCATTTGCAACAACAGGGTTTATATCCAAGGACAGATAGATTCTAAGCAATTATGGGCACAAGTAGGAAAAATTCAGGCATGTTTAGGTATTTAAACAACCCTAATTAATTATTTTTCTTAATCTTGAGTTTGAAATGACACCTTTTTCTTGAGGGAGCAGCCATCCAAGCAAAGAAACAACTCATATTTTGGCATCAAATCAAACAAAATATTAAATTATAACAAACAACTCATATTTTGTATGAAGAGTATGTTTCTATTTGAGGGTTTAACATATTGGTAAATTTTGGCTTATGTTGAAGAAGGCTTCTAAATTCCCAATGCTTTCAATTTTTCTCCTTCTTCTAGCATTTGGATCAGGGATAGTACCCTTTAGGATTTATTGGATCATGATCAAGGAAATGTTTTAAAACGTTTTTTTTCACACATATTAAGGTTTTATTTAGTGGTCCATATCTGTAATCTAATAGGATTTTCAACCAAGATTGAATATCAAAATTTATATATGAAATATTTGTCAAAATATTGTATTTGGACCTCAACCTTTTGGGAACCCTATGCTCGGCTTTAAAATTTAGAAAAGTGATCATCAAATTCAAGTCCTTAAGCTATAGGTCCATGTTATTTTGGAATTCCTTGTAAAATATTAGAGATCACTCTATTTTGTTGTCTACATACTGTAGATAAGACTCAGAGAACTATTTTCTCCCTTATTAATATATAACCATCAATCAAACCTGAGTATTATTGAGGGTCAACAAATTTAGTCATTTGATTGAACTAAATGGTATTCTATTTTGGTTAATGAAGAGAGAATTCGTGTATGCTTTTATCTTTTTCATTAATCCTATTCATTATATGCATGTAACAAAGGTAAAAGCTAAATTTGATCCTAATTACATGAAATTATCTCTCATTTAATTTTCATGATAGGAAAACCTAGATTTATTATCTGGAATTGATAACAATCGCTAGTCCATCTTAAATGATACAATCATTATTGCATGTCTGTACTTTGTATGCCCATAATCCCTGTGCAATATATACATATGGTAAATGTCTAATTTTTTCATTTTGATGATTGTTCTTAATGAATTGTTGAATTTTATGTTGTGGTAAATCCATTGCATTAAAATATTGGCATAATTAGTAGTGAACACTTTGTTGGCAAGAGATTTGATTTCATACAAACAAATTTACTCAACAAATTGTCACCCAAATTCATATACAAAATTATAATGAGACATTTCTCAGCCATTGCATGACAACCTTGGTGTAATTAGTAGTGAGCACTTTGTTGGAAAGAGATTTTATTTCATACAAACAAATTTACTCAAGAAAATGTCATCGAAATTCATATACAAAATTATAATGGGCCATTTCTCAAACCGTTGTACCAAGCTCAGATTCCTTTATTTTGTATCCATCTACTGAGTATACAATCATATTTCGAAACTATGTGGTTCCATTAACATGTTGTATGAGTTATATTATTTATTTTTGGATCATTAAAGAATCAAGTTTGGTTATTAGTACTATTATTCACCAAGGATGGATTCTCATGCTCACACTAATCATATTTTTGTAGGCATTTTCCTTGCTACTTTATTTGAGTGGAAAAGGGTTAATATGTTAGATGATATTTTACTCAAATCGTAGGAGTAATAAGGTGTGGGAAGCGATTAGATTATTACAAGTATTCTTCTTATGAATCTAAACCCTTATCCTGAGAGCTCTAATAGCTTGATAGAATGGGATCATTTACAACTCTAGAAATAGATTCGAGAATAGGTTGAGACGAAACTTGAATGACTTCATTTGAGTTGGATATGTATTTTTGTTAACATTGGGTATTTACCTGGTTTATTGAGTTGTAAGAATTTGTACATTAATAAAATGGATTCAAGCATATGATGGTATTCATATCGATTATGGAGTCTATTAACTAAAATGTATTGCTCCTATTCGAACCATTTGTCACTTGTTGAGATTGTAAAATCTTGTCAATGGAATAAGGTTTTGTGAAGTTGCTAAAAAAACCAGATATCTGCAACTGCACCAAGGGTATCGAGGTTCTCTACAACCCGGTATGGGGAGATGTTGTAATGTAATGTGGGTAACATTCACATGGATACTATAAGCCACATAAAAAAGGAAAAATATGTCATCTCATAAAATTAAAATTTAAAACCAACATAGATCCATCTTAAACCCAGATCTACCAAGCACCAAGAGAGGGATGCAATTTCTTGAGGTGTAAATTCTTTTATCTTGAATTTTTTACATACCAAGAAAACAAACAAATTGGATCCCTCTCAGATTGTATAGATCCATATTTAATATGGATCTATGCTGATGGATATCCCATTTATTATGTGCATGCTTCTAAATTTTCTGTGAAAGATTATTATGCTCAAGGATGATTATTGTGTTTACTTTGTGAGTCAGTGGATTCCTACACCACACCATCATTCACAATCACCTCCTTTATTAAGTTGGGATACCAATTTCTATTTCATTCTTTTGAGGGATAAATGATTTTTATTCCTTTAAAAAAATATGGAACTTTGGAAGTAAAATAACTTCTGAAATGAAAACATCTATGTGTATATTTTCCCCAAGTTCCTAAAGAGAATTGTTGATAGATAAATGCTTTTCTCTTTCTATGTTAAGGATTTCTAAAGCTGATGAAAATTATAAAGTTTAAAAATATATTAAAAATAATCTTCCCATTTCTACAGAAATTTAAAATTTATTTTAAAGAATAAATTATTCCTAAAAATTGTCTCTATTTGTTAAATATAGGGCTTTATCTATCGTTTCTTGATAAGAATTCAAATAGGGGACAAGAAAAAAATTGTGCACCTTTATCCGAATGAAATATGACCAGACATCCTCACTACCTAGGAACTTGGTTGTTCATGACAGCTTCAATTCTTCTTCTTATTCATTAATCATGACTCATTTGATTTGTCACGGACTCCTTCAGTTTGTTGTAGCGTTTCAGTATTCCACGTCCCGCACATTTGTGGGTGTCTTCATTTTTCCTATGCTGTCTAGGGTTGTGGATGTGTAACTTCTATGCTCTATGTTAGGGTTCTTTAGAATCAACAAAGTGGGATCAACAAAGCGAGACCAAATCTTTACAAAGTGAAATGGTTTAATTAAGGTGAATTTAGATCCCCTTAACACTAAGATGATGTATATCTCTAAAACCATAGACCCTTTCCCTTTTGAAAAGGTGTAAAAATTGTACTTACACAAATGTGTTCTTGAACCATATAAATATAAAATGAAATGAATTTAGAATATTGTTATTTCATTTTCTATATCATTATTTTATATATCGAATTTAGATTAATGTTATTTCTTTCTTTTCAATATTATTATTATATATATAAGTTTTAAAGATTGAATGGTGTGAGTATGAGAATAAAACCTTTATGATTAGGTTTTGTTTAGAGATAAATATTCTTAAGGAATATTATTTAAAGAGAAAAGTTTCTCAATTTTATTGGAAGGATTGAAAAAAGACATGAGTATTGAGGTGGCTTAATGTTAAGGTTCTTTAGGTATGAATCATGGTAGTGGGTTGTGTAGTTAAAGATGATTTTTTAGCAATTTCATTATATCTTTTTCCAAACATCTCAATTAGACTTGTAGGATTAAGACTCCAAAATGAATTGACATAGTAAAGATGGCTAATTAAATGGATCATGATTCATATGCTTCTAATTAGTAGTATGATAGATCATAAATAATGGGTGCTTTGTATTGGCGCTTAACCATGGATGAGAGAAATGGTTGTTTTGAGGATATTGTATTTGTCGTCGAGTGCCTTTATAATGAATATGATATTTTTATTATTGGTAGGAGTGATCCTGCTAATTCTCTTTTGAGAGACAACCCTTGTAGTGATGAGAGAAGTTGGAATTTGTTAAAGGAAATCAACCCTCTAAGAACTATTTCGAAATGTTGTGTTCAAAATGGGTAATTCTTAATCTTTTTATGTCCACTAGTTAGAGAGTGCAATCCAAGTGTTTGATGACATACTTGCATGCAAAGTGTTTGAAGAAATGCTTGCTTAACAAAATTTTGTTAAACTCTTCATATAAAAACCTAAGTTCAAATTATGCTCAATCTTAAATTTTATACCCTTATACAATTCTTGATTAGTAACAACTATTAATGTGTTCTTCAGTTAACTACTGAACATTAGTGACTAAGAATACAACTACATAAGAAACCATAAATGAACAACAGAAAAAAAAATGCAACCACACAAAATAGACACAAGTATTTACCCTCGAAACACCGAATGGGGAAAACCAAGAAATGTTTGTCTTCTTCTTGTTGCTGGATTTGATTACAACAACACTACAATAATCCTTCAGATAAACCCTTTTGATATAGAACAAAAAAGACATGCAAATGATTCAAATCCTCTCTGCAAACTAGATAGACAAACCCTAGATTCATCTTGGATCCAATAGACCAAAAAGAAGTGACTCTTCCTTAGAAAAACTTATAATCTACAACTGATATCTAGAATGCTCGCTACAAGAGGAAAATCGTCTCTTGCAATTGTGATCACTCACTCTCATCATATAATCACATGATCAACAATGTGATCATTTCCATCATAACCATCATTTTTGTTGCTGTCATCATCATTTTCATTATCATCGTAATCATCATTCATGGCATTATCATGATCGTCTTCATTATCATCATCATAATGATTATTGACATTGTCATCAGTTTTTCATAATTACCTTTGGCATAAGAACTATCATCGACCTAAAAGATGTGATTAGTGAAAATGGTCATGGAGGACACATATGACCAACAATTAGCTATGATGCTTCCAGGTATCGATATGGTACTGGTTCTAGTACCTAATTTGTAATTGGTGTATAAGGAACCTAATTTTCCTTTGGTATGTGCTTAACCGGGTTTTGTTCAATGGTGCAGTAGGGATAAAAATGGTCAAGATAAAATTTGTGCAATTTCTTTGTTGGATCTATGAATATCGAGGTGCATGGAACCAATATTACTAATAGAAGGTAGACAATTTACAAAATTTACACTTCATTGTCAAAATTGCAATTCTCGACGACACAATTAAAAATGACTAACACAAATGACTAATTCACATTCTTCTAGCTAGTCATTTTTATGTCGTGACTAAATTAGTCATTAATTTTAGTCATTTATAGTTGGGTCATCTTGATGTATTTGTAACTTCATAATGTATTCACTTGTATATCTTATATTGTATTTCATTGTACCCTGATGTTCCTATCGGGAGAATCATTAATATAATAAATTCATGTAAATTCATAGAGGTTAACCCTCGTTTGTAGGTCGGGGCACTAGTCCCCACATTTGAGGGGTACTAGGATTATTAGGCTCTCCTATTGAGGTTAGCCCTAGTAAGGAATTGTCAAGTGGAAAAATAGTATAAATAGAGAGTGAGACTCTCTATTTGAAACACACACTCACTCAATTGTAGCACATGAGTGGGAGAGGAGGAGCTCGCACAAGTGAGAGAGAGAACAACTGTCGGAGATCATCTTTGTGTTTTTGTGTTTTACTTTTACTATCAGTGCTCATTCTATCTCTGAGGAAGTTGTGGGGGTTTCTCCTTTATGTTTTCCCTGAAGAAAATTATTTGTGTCTCTTGTCTCTTGTAATTATTGTTGTCCATGTTATTCTCTTAGATAAGATCCTAGATCATATTGATTAAATGATAAAAATATAACATGGTATTAGAGCTAACTTGAGAAGAAAACACTGTGCAGCTGCAGAAGCTAGGGATTCTTACTATTTTGGTCTCTCTCCATAGATTATCAGCAAAAGGAGTCTAGGATAACTCTCAATTGAAGGGTACATCTTCTTGTTGAAGCAAAATTTGATTCCAGGCATTTTAAGTTTTTAACCTCTCAGTACCGTGAAAAATTAGGGAATTTTACAGAACATGGATTTTTGAGTGAACCTAGCATAGGATTTCTCTCCTCCTCAAAATAGAAATTTACAGACCAAGATAAAAAAAAATTGGTTGGGTAAAAATCTAGGAAAGTCAAACCCTAATTTGACCCCGAACCTGAAAACCATAAAATACTAAAACTAGTAGTTTTGGTACATTCGCTATATCTCAACATTGGAGCAGGATCAGGAGCCAAAATTTTTACATATTGAAGATAAATTCTTGATGTACCCTTTGTAAAATTTTCAGCCTCATATTCGCTATAGTATGGGAGATATGATTCCTCCAAATTAGGGTTCCAGCCTATCCCAAGATTCATGTCTAAACAAGACACCTTGGGATAATTGATTTATCTCAGGCTACAAAGGTCAAAATGAAATTTCTCAAGATGTTCCAAATAGATAATTCACTTTGATTTTAGTGGTAAAATTTTCAGACACTGAAGGTGAAAAAGTGACACATGGTAGTCTGTACAAGTTCTCCATGCTAAACAGTCCTGAAATAAGTCACCTTGGGAAAATTCTGATAAGTCCCAAATGGTGAAACCAATTCTGCTCAAACATACAATTTTGGAAATAAGATAGATGAGGCTAACTTAGGGATATTTTTTAGAGACAGCAGCTCAATACTTTCAGATATATTGTAGAAACAATATTAGGAAATTATGCAGAAGAAATTGAAGAAAACTAGGGCACGAGATATTTTACAATTCTGATCACTGTTTTGGGAAAATGAGCATGCTTCTTAGTTCATCTTGAGGAGGCACATATTTATATACAATAAGATATGAAAGATTCCAATTTTTTAAAATTAGGGTTTCTCTGAGAAACCCTAGATCAACGAGATCTAGAACCAGGACAGACACCTCAAATTGGTAAGATCTAATTTGTTTCTATTTACATTTGAGGCTCTCATTTCAAAATGACTAATCACACTAGCTTGATGACAAGCTTGATGAATCTATCAAATTCCAAGCATAGAAGTATAGGATCTAACTAGTTCTGGAAGAAAATGAATTGGACACTTAGATAAGTGGAGAGGTTCTAGTTCAAGAGGGAGATGAGGCTAAAAGCCTTACATAAGAAGAACTTGGTCAAGGCCAAGAATGATCACCTTATACCATAGGTGTCTTCCCTAAATATGTCTAAAGAGATTTTTGATTCCTTGACCAAGCTATTTTGAAGGGAAGAATATAAATCGAAAGAAGTATATGAAATCCGTGATCCTTGAAGAACTTGACTTAGATCGGTATTTCAATAAAGACGTTATAAGATCCAGAGGGAGATGAGGCTAAGGATAGATCCAAGAGAATCATTGCATATTCTATTAAATATAATCTCATCCCTCATGTGTCATCCTTAAAGACATTAAAAGGAATTGTTCAATGCTATGACAAAGCAATCGAACATGAATAAGATATTGTCATAACCACCTTGAATGTCCTCTGAGGATCATGGGATTAATTCATTCGACGAATGTGTGTCAGAAGGAAGTGATTACCTTTAGCAGATTCTAGGAAGAGTGCACACAAGAAGAATCTCAACTTATAATAAGAGAAAAGAAGATGGGAGAAACTAAAGATCTAGGTCTCACGATTCAAAGAAGATCCCTCAAGTGATGAGGAATATGAAGGACTCAATTCTTGAAGAACCTCTTGTCTGTCTTATCATTTGGATAAGAAATGATGATGTCATGAATGAAGAATATGATGAAGAAGAAGGATTAAGAATATGATCTATCCAGTGACCCTAGATGGATACATATAATATTAGTAGCAAAGGAAGCTACTTGTCACTTTAGTACATAATGTTTCAATACATAGAGTATGAAAGGAAGAGGGAGAATGATGATCCGTTTCAGAGGGAGTGACTGCAAAAAATTCTAAGGTTCAACATGGTACGGTGGGATGAAAACATTATTGATGGCTCCAAGATTTATTGAGATTAAATAGGATTCCAACCTTTACTTCAAGGTTCGAGGTAGAAGATCAGTGATGCTCTTGTTATATGTCGATGACTTATTCTTGACAGAAAAGAGGAACTCATTAAAGTTGTAAGTAGGATACTTGCTACTGAGTTTAGATGAAGGTATTGGATATGATGCACTACTTTCTAGGCATCGAGGTGTGGCAAAATGTGGATGGAATCTCCATGGTATAAGGGAAGTATGCAGTAGAGATCCTGAAGAGGTTCGAGATTATGGATTGTAAGGCCATGAACACACCTATGGCATCGAACATGAAGGTCTTAAGTGATGATTCATCAGAATGAGTTGATGCCATGATGTATCATCATATGATTGGGTCCTTGATGTACTTGACAAACATAAGGCCATATAATTTATTTGTTGTGAACACATTGAGTCAGTTCCTAAACAGTATAGTTGATTATGGGCTCAAATATGAGGCAGATTAGAAGATTAACCTAGAAGGTTACGTGGATTCTAATTGGGTAGGTAATGCCATTGATAGGAATAAAACTTTGTGGTGTTTCTTCAGTATGGGATCAGGTGTGATCTCTTGGTTTATAAGGAAGTAGTCCTGCATGGTACTAAGTACAGCTGAAGCAGAATATGTCACAACTTGTTCAGCTAGTTGTGAGGAAGTATGGATAAGGCAGATACTATATGATTTGTTTGATCTCTAGTTGGATGCTACTTGTATATATTGTGACAACCATAGTTGTGTGAAGTTTTCAGGGAACTCGGTGTTCCATGACAAGTCAAAGCATATTGATATCAAATATCACTATATAAGGGACATGGTGTAGAGAGGAGAATTGAAGCTCCAGTATGTTGCGATGGACGAACAGAAAGTTGATGTGTTGACCAAGCCATTATCTAGAGTGAATTTTGAATACGTCAGGGAGAATCTTGTTGTTCTCCAGATCAAGGTTCCATCCCAGGGGAAGTGATGAGTCCGTGAGCCTTTTTGACATGGTGGTAGGATTGGTTCCTCCCATGGTAAGATATAAGTGTTGAGCCTTTATGACATGATTGTTTCCTACCATGGTTTTTAGAATAATAAAACCATATTTATCTACCTTATACATTAATTAATCCATTTTTGTCTTATTTGCCTAGTTTCCAATTTTCCACTCTATGCAAGTTGTCTTCCACATGTCCTAGAAGTCAAGCTTGCTACAACTGAGTCATGGAGCACTTGGGAAACCTCTTGGAATCCATATTTAGCATATATTATTTATTCCATATCCTCCCTAGTGCATGTCTACTTTTTTTTCTTTATTGCCTGCTTTATTGAATTTTATGGCAAAAGGGAAAGTAAGACTAGGTGCAGTTGACCTGTTTTTTTCCCTCATCATCCTCCATTATTTTCTCCTAATAAAAGAATGTATGATTTTTTGTTCCATAACCTATTAGCTTGCCTAATTGAATTTTCCAATTCATGAGCTCCTAGACATATTTGGAAACTGCTTTATGCACCTGTGGGGGATTTGACTAGATTTAGTAAGCCTACTTTTGACTATTTCGAATGGCATCCTTATGCATTCGAATATCTGATGTAATTATTTATTGTAGTAGCCTATGACTTTATATGGTTGGATATTGTACACTTATTCAATACAAATTAGTGTTATGCTCCAATTTCAGTCTCCTTTGTGTGTAAATTTGCATGTTTGATTAGTAATTTTCTGAGTGCAATTGATCTATCACATGGGTTCAATTTCCACATGGTATCAGAGCATTTCTAGATTGATTCATATCCTTACATATTTCTATTGCAAGTTCAACATCTTGACTAGGAGCTATTCTGGTGACTGAAGGGACAATTTCTGAGCTATGGATCAATCTCAAAAGATCATCTTGATGCCATTTAATTTCTTTGAATGGAAATAAGAGATGGAGACCCTGTTGAGAGAGAAAGTTCTCTACAAGGTGACTATGGCAACTGAAGTAGAGCCTAATGCAGCTGCAGAGAAAATTAAATGGCACAGCAGGAGGGATGAGGCTTATGGTCTCTTGTGTCTGAGCATATCTAGATACCTCCTCTTCCATCTTGATGGATTGACATCACCAAATGATTTATGGGAGAATATTTTAAATATTTTTGTTAATATAGATGAGATGAGAGGACATAAAATCAAGAATGAATTGATCTCCTTGAGTCCCAGCAGCTTCGAATCCATGCAACTCTACTTTTCCAAGTTTAAATCCCTTGTTTTGCAGCTAAAACAGTGTGGAATTGAAAAGAAGGAGGAGAAAATAGTTTTGGCCATACTCTCAAAGCTTGGCCTTGACTATTCAGTGTTTGTTTCAACCTTCCATGCCACCAAGTTGACAGCTCGAGCTTGGAAGATGCCTAATCTTGCAGAGTTCATGGAATCCCTCACACAAGGAAAAGATAAACTGGTGATGATGGTCACCATCAAACCTTCCAGAGACCAATATTTGAGGGTGGATTCAAAAGGCAAGAAGAAATATAAGAAGACACCTGAGAAAAATAGAGACAAGAACAAGTCTCAGGAGGAGCCCTAAGGCTCCAAGAAGAACTTTAAGAAGAAGAAGAACAAAGGATAAATGACCAAGTGCGCATACTGCAGTAAGGGATTTCATCCTGAAAAATCTTGCATGAAGAATAAAATTGACATGCTGACCCTAATCCTGGAGAAGAATAACATCTCCCTTCCTGGTGGCTCAAAGAAGAGGGAAGGAGGATCAAATTCAGAAGACAAAGAGAGAGTTCATGCATTGGTTGATGGCACATCAATCTCACCTAGCTTCATCATAGACTCTGGAGCTTCAATACATATGGTTTCTACCAAGGAGGCATTATCCTCTCTTGACATGTCGAAAGGTCCACCAATAGTGCCGGGAGATGACTCTCTCACTGACAGTTGGGGCAAAGGAAGGATTGATCTTGACCATGGTAAGTTCAACAATGTATTGTATGTTACAGGTCTTGCCTCTAACCTCTTTCTAGTGTATCAGATGACCCACATAGGGTCTCCAAAGAAGGTCATATTATTCCCTGATGATGTTGAGAACATGGAGATCTCGAGTGGTAAATTCATTGCAAAAGGATTTGTAGATCACACTTCAAAGGTAGACTAGTTTTAACATTTTCTATCCTACTCAAACACCTCTGCTCTTCTGATTCATGCTAATGAGGAAAGCAAGCTTTGGCATGAAATATTTGGACATATTAAGTATAAGTATCTTTCTTATCTAAGTGAAAAATAAATTCTCATAGGGTTACCAAATATTAAGTTTTGCCAAGGGAGTCTGTCAAGGTTGTGTCCTAGAAAAACACCCTAAGCGAAAATTTTAGAGAGCTAGTCATGAGTGAACCTCTGCACCTCTTGAGTTGATCCACAGTTATCTTGTTGGTCCATTCCCTAATATGTCAATGAGTTAGGAAAAATATGCATTAAATTTCATAGATGACTTTTACAGGTACTGTTAGGTTTACTTCCTGAAGCATAAGTCTGAAGTTTTTGGCCTCTTCAAAGTCTTTAAGGCTTTGGTTGAAAACTAGTCTAGGAGGAAACTCAAGATCCTCAGATCTAACAATGTTGGTGAGTATGTCAATTTTGAGTTCATTCAATATTGTTAAGATGTAGGCATTTAGATGCAACATTCAATCCCTTACACACCACAACAAAATGGTGTTGCTGAGAGAAAGAACAAATCACTGAAAGAGATGGCAACCTGTATGTTGGAAGCTAATACTTTTCCAGCAAAGTTTTGGGCTGAAGCTATAAAATATGCATCCTATATTTAGAATAGGGTGCCTCATAAACATCTTTATGGTATGACTCCTTTTGAAGCATGGAGTGGGCACAAGCTAGATGTGACCCATTTCAAGATTTTTGGCTCAAGGGCTTGGGCTAATGATTCCAACAGAAAAGAGGAAGGCTTTGCAGCCCCAAAGCCAAGAGTGTCTATTTGTTGGGTACTCTGAAGATTCAAAAGGATACAAGCTGATAAATTTGAGCACAAACAAGGCCTTCATTTAAAGGAGTGTTCAGTTCCAAGAAGAGCCTTTAGCAGCAGTTGAAGTTGGAGAGTCTTCTTCACCACCATAACCATTGAATGTAAGTGAAGAGACAAATGAGTTTGCTGATTCT
This sequence comes from Pseudotsuga menziesii, assembly GCA_001517045.1. Classification (NCBI taxonomy): domain Eukaryota; kingdom Viridiplantae; phylum Streptophyta; class Pinopsida; order Pinales; family Pinaceae; genus Pseudotsuga; species Pseudotsuga menziesii. Next base: position 248,379 of record LPNX010118476.1, read on the forward strand.
GATATGTCTGATAATGATGATTTAATTGCATATCCTAACATTCCTACAAGACAAAAATGGGCAGCAAAGACCATTCATGCAGCTAGGGAACTAGCTGGAAATCCTAGTGATCCTAGGAGGACTAGATCTCAGTTTGAGAGTGCCCTGAGCATGAAAGACCCTTTGTTTGCAGAGAAATTCTATCTGATAGTTGAATCAGACCCACATACATATGAATATTTAGCACATTATCCAATATGGCAAGAATCCATTAAAGAAGAATTTATCTCACATCAAAAGAACAACACTTGGGAGCTGGTTGATCTCCCCCCAAGGAGGAAGCTAGTTCAATGTAAGTGGGTTTTCAAAACTAAGTATGCTGTTGATGGTTCACCTTTTAAATATAAGGAAATACTGGTAGCCAAGGGCTACTTATAGGTACATGGTATTGACTACAATGATACCTTTGCACCAATGGCAAAGATGGACTCCATCAGGCTAGCCTTAGCCATTACATCTTTGAAGCAGTGGGAGCTACATCACATGGATGTGAAATGTGCTTTCCTGAATGGAGATCTTACTGAATATATTTACATGCAAAAGCATCAATGGTTTTTTACTAATCCATCTTTTGTGTGCAGGGTAAAGAAATCATTGTATGGGCTTAAGCAAGCCCCCAGGGCTTGGTATGCCAAGATTGATGGCTTTCTGCTATCATTCAGTTTTGTTCGATGCAAGTATGATACAAATGCTTATTTAAATCTGATTCATGGTTTTTTTATGATTATTATCTTTTATGTGGATGACCTTCTGATTACAGGAAGCTCAAAGAAAGAAATTGCCTCCTTGAAGGATGCAATGAACCATGCATTTTCTATGACTGATTTGGGGTTGTTGAGCCAATTTTTGGGTCTCAAAATTTCTCAATCAGAACATGGAATAAAATTACATCAGTCCAAGTATGCTTTGGATTTTCTGAACAAGTTCAACTTGAAATATTGCAAGCCAAGCAAGACTCCCTTCCTTTCAAGAGTTAAGCTTGAAGAAGAAAGTTCTTCTGCTATGGTAGATAGTACACTGTATAGACAACTGATTGGGTGTTTGTTGGCACTTACACGCACTCAAACTGATATTTACTATGCATTAAGTGTGGCTTCAAGATACATGGATCAGCCTCATGAGATCCATTGGAGAGCAGCCAAAAGGATCCTTAACTTTGTTCAGGGAACAAGAACTCATGGGATCTTCTACAAAGCTAAATCTGATCTTGATTTGATTGGGTTTACTGACAGTGATTGAGCAGGTGACAAAAAAGATCAAAATTCAACATCAAGATATGTGTTCATGCTTGCTGAAGGAAAAATAAGCTGGTCAAGCAAGAAACAGAGTGCCATTGCACTCTCATCTATAGAAGTAGAGTACAGAGGAGTTGTAAATGTAGCAACTCAATGTTTATGGTTGCAGGGGTTACTTGGTGAGTGTGGCTTCGAATCAGAGTTCTCAAATATTATCTATTGTGATAATTAGAGCACCATATGAATCTACAATGATCTATTTCAGAGACAAAGAACCAAACACATTGAGATCCATATGCACTACATCAGCCAGCTTGTGCATGACTGCACCATTCACCTACTCTTCCGTGCATCTTCACCAAAGTTTTTTGTCAGAAGAAATTCAGCAATCTCAAATCACTGCTGGGGATTTCTAATCATTCTGTGAAGCATGATTGATGACAATATTTTCAAATTTTGTTTTATTGTCCATGTTTAAGGGAGGATTTTCCCACTCGGTTTTTTCCTCTTTCCTTGCTTAAATGGACATGCATTATGTAAACGGTGACTAAGCCTTGTTTCTAGGCCCTATAGTTTTCTGATATTTAATCATAAGTCAGGATTAAGGGGGGGGGGTGTTAGAATAATCAACCCATAGTTATCTACCTTAGACATTAATTAATCTAATTTTCTCTTATTTGCCTAGTTTCCAATATTCCACTCTATGCAAGTTGTCTTCCACATGTCCTAGAAGTCAAACTTGCTAAAAATGAGTCATGGAGCACTTGGGAAACCTCCTAGAATCCATATTTAGCATATCTTATTTATTATAGATCCTCCCTAGCGCATGTCTACTTTTTCTGCTTTATTGCCTACTTTACTGAGTTTTATGGCAAAAGGGAAAGTAAGACTAGGTGCAGTTGACTTGTTTTTTTCCCTCATAATCCTCCATTATTTTTTCCTAATAAAAGCATGTATGAGTTGTCTTTCCATCACCTATTAGCTTTCCTACTTGAATTTTCCAATTCGTGAGCTCCTAGGAAGATTTGGAAACTGCTTTATGCACCTATGGGGGATTTGACTAGATTTAGTAAGCCTGCTTTTGACTATTTCGAATGGAATCCTTATGCATTCAAATATCTCATGTAATTATTTATTGCAGCAACCTATGACTTCATATTGTTGGCTATTGTACACTTATTCAATACAGATTAGTGTTATGCTCCAATTTTAGTCTCCTTTGTGTGTAAATTTGAATGTTTGATTAGTAATTTGTGAGTGCAATTGATCTATCACCTGGGTTCATTTTCCACAATGGTTAGATATAAGTGTTGTGCCGTTCTGACATGGTGGTAGGATTGGTTCCTCCCATGGTCAGATGTAAGTGCTGAGTACTACATCTAGCATGAAAAATGGTTGTCTCTATAGTGGAAATACTTGCAGAGGAAAGGTACTACATATAACATGAAAAAGGGCTCACTCTGTAGTGGAAATCCTTGCAGAGGCAAGGTGTTGCATCCGGAATGAAAATGGGCCAGCTCTGTAGGGGAAGTCCTTGCCAGGGCAAGGCGGTGCATCTATCATGAAAAAGGGTTGGCTCTCTAAAACTTCCTATGATGAGTAGAATTGATAGATAGCACCATTTGCTCATGATAATGGGAGCAGTGATGATGATCCATTGATGATCCATCTTTGATGATGATCCAATGATGATGATGATCCAACTTTGATGATGATCGAGATTTAATGAACGATCCAGTGATGAAGACTTGTGTTGATGAACTAATTCAAAATAATACCTTCCTATTTAAGAGGGAGTTTTTGTGGAAATTGAACCCAAGAGATAGAACAATTACACTCACAAAATTACTAATCAAACATGCAAAATTCACACCAAAGGAGACTTAAATTGGAGCATAACATTGATCTGTATTCAATAAGTGTACAATATCCAACCTTATGAAGTAATAGGCTACTACAATATATAATTAGATGATACATTCGAATGCATAAGGATTCCATTCTAAATGGTAAAAAAGTAGGCTTACTAAATCTAGTCAAATCCCCCGTAGGTGCATAAAGCAGTTTCCAAATCTACCAAGATGCTCATGAATTGGCTAAGTCAAGTAGGAAAGATAATGAGGTATGGAAAGAAAAATCATACATGATTTTATTAGGAGAAAAGGAGGCAGGATGATGTGGGTAAAAAGCAAGTCAACTACACCTAGTCTAGCTTTTCCTTTTGCCTTAAATCTCAATAAAACAGACATCTTTTTCAGAAAAATAAGATATGCGCTTCGAAGGATATAGAATAAAGCAAACATGATAAATTGGGTTTCCAGGATGTTTCCCAAGTGCTCCATGACTCATTTTTAGCATGTGTTGAATTCTAGGACTTGTAGAAGGCAACTAGCATAGAGTGGAATCTAGGAAACTAGGTAATAAGACAAAAATAATTAAAATTAATGTATAAGGTAGGTAACTATGTGTTGATTTTTCTAACAGTGTTGATGTATTTGTAACTTCAGAATGTATTCACCTGTATACCTTATATTATATTTCATTGTACCTCGATGTTCCTATCAGAAGAGTCATTAATATAATAAATTCATGCAAAATCATAGAGGTTAACCCTCCTTTGTAAGTTAGGGCAATAGTCCCCATAGTGGAGGGGTAATAGGGTTATTAGACTCTCCTAGTGAGTTCGGCCCTGGTAAGTAATTGTCAAGTGGAAAACTAGTATAAATAGAGAGTGATACTCTCTATTTGAAACACACTCTCACTCAACTATATCACATGAGTGGGAGAGGAGGAGCTCACACAAGTGAGAGGGAGAACAATTGTCGGAGATCATCTTTGTGTTTTTCGGTTTTACTTTTGCTATTAGTGCTCATTCTATCTCTGAGGAAGTTGTGGGGTTTTCTCCTTTATGGTTTCCTCGAGGAAAATGATTTGTGTCTCTTGTCTCTTCTAATTATTGCTATGCATGTTATTCTCTCAGATAAGATCCTAGATCATATTGATTAAATGATAAAAATATAACATGTCAATCAAAATTTGTCATGTTTAGTATTAGATCACTTGAAAACCTGTGGTGACTATCATTTTTTGTCATGTAGTATCTAATTCTTCATTTTGTACAAGTGGTATGAAGTTTTTTTTTCTAATTATACTTGATTTCTAAATAAGATAATAACATCTACAATATTATTTACATGAAATTTCGTACGTAGAGTTTTGTCTCATTCAACATACCTGGAAAATTTTGATCTTCAGAGTAATATAGTTGCTCCAAAGAACTCCTTTGTAATTCCCTATTTGAAATATCTACCATGAAATTTTTGGCAAAATAATGAATTAATGTTTAGGTTTCTTTCTTTCAGAGACACTTTTCATTATTTTTTCGAACTTAAAATTGCCGCCATTTTCACTTTCGGGATCGAATAGTTTGTGCGGTTTTTTTTTTTTTTTTTAACATTCCACATTTAGGTGCACCCAACTCTACAACACACCGACATGTTGCTACAAATACACATCGGTATCTTACATATTCAAGAATTAAGGCGGTGCATGTATATTGTTTCATGCTCCGATACAGTTGTATCTAAACAACGTACTGGAATGCAAATAGCTGAAAAAATGCATGTATAAATATCGACTACCAATTATAGTAGATATTTTCTATTGTTGGGGATTTTGTAGAGGGTTAAAATTATTATTTATCAATGTTCCTATATCGGTAACACAACATTGCATTTGTATTTATGGAAGACACTCTTGATGTATTTGTAACTTCAGGATGTATTCATCTATGTATCTTATGTATTGTAACCTGATGTTTATTCCGGGATGTATCTATAATGTATTTGAGTCATATTGTCATGCCTCGATGTTCCGATCGGGAGAATCAATTATGTAAACTAGTCATGTCAATTCATAGTGGGTAACCCTCCAATTGTCTAAGCGTTAAAGTCCCCGCAGTTCTGAGGCACTAGGGTTATTAGACTCTGCTAGTAGAGGTCGTCCCTAGTAGGGTTTTAGTCATGTCAGGATTAGTATAAATAGAGAGCTGGAGTCTCTATTTAACACATAAGTCTTCCACACTCAATTGTAGTGCATAGTTGAGGAAGGAGAAGACACTGGGGATAGAAAAGAAGAATATTACTGCTATTGGGAGATCACTTATTGTTTTGGGGATTTTACTGTTTTGGTGCTAATTCTATCTCTGAGGAAGTTGCAGGGTTTTATCCTTTATGGTTTTCCCAAGGAAAACACTGTCTTCATTATCTCTTGTGTTTTGATTGCTGTGGTTTTTATTCTCTCAGTAAAGATCCTAAAATAATGCTAGCTTAATGTTGAAAAACTAACATGGTATCAGAGCTAACCTGAGAAGAAGACGCTGTGCAGCTACAGGAACTAAGGCTTCCTAGTTTGTGGATCTTCCTCCATATATTTTCATCAAAAGTAAGGTGGAATAAATTTCCTCCTTAGGGCGCATCTTTCTGTCGAAGCAGAATAAAATTCCGAGGTTTTTCAGTTTCGGACCTGTCACTACTGTCGAAAATTAGGGCTTTTCACAGAAGATGAATTTTTTAGTGAGTCCAGGCCTGGATTGATCTCCTTCCCAAAATCAAAGTTAGGGACAAATTTCAAGGAATTTGGGTAGACAGAGCTCCAGAAAAGAAAAAACCCTAATTTGCTCCTGAACCAGCTCTCCAGGATTTCAACTCATGTTTCAGATCCAACATCTTGAACCTGGTAAGATCTAAAATATTTTTTATTTCCATTTGAGGTTCTCAATTAATATGTCTCATCATACCAAGCTTGATGAAAAGCTTGAGGGAGTTGATAACTTCCGAGCCTGGAAGTATAGGATCTCCCTGGTGCTGGAAGAGAATGAATTAGACTCCTACATCCATGAGAACGTTTCATTTCTAGAGGGAGATGAGGCAAAGGCCTTACATAAGAAGAAGATGGTTATGGAAAAGAGGATCATTACTAATTCTATCAAGGATCACCTTATCCCATAGGTGTCCTTTCTCAAGACACCTAAAGCTATGTTTGATGCCCTAACCAAGTTGTTTGAAGGGAAGAACATAAACCGGAAGATGACTTTGAGGAATGAACTGAAGAATGTAAAGATTCAGAATACAGAGACTATCCAGTCCTACTTCACAAGGGTTTCCCAGATCAAGGAACAATTAGAAGCTGTTGATGAAGAAGTGGAAAATGCAGAGATTGTTATGACTACTTTAAATGGTCTTCCAAGGTCATGGGATTATTTCATCCAAGGAATCTATTCTAGAAAGAATTTAGTCAAGTTCAATAGACTATGGGAAGAATGTTCTCAAGGAGACACTCAGATAGAAACCCAAGAAGAGAAGATGGGAAGTGAATATCAATCCCTCACAGTTCACTGCAAGAAGGGAAGAAGAAATCCTCATTACTCCAAAGGTAAGAACTCTCACAATAGAAAGGACCTATCTAGATTGAGATGTTATACATGTGATGAAAGAGGATAATTTTCAAAATACTGTCCGAAGAACAAGATTCACTCTCATAAGAAGAAGGGGAACAAAAGAAGACATCATGCTCATGTTGCAGAGGATGATGAACCATCCAGGAAGAAATCCAGATATGAAAGTGAAGATTCTTCAAGCGAGGATGAATATGTTTTGATTTCCGCTCTCAAAGGTAACATTACTCGTGGTAGTGATGATTGTCTTATAGACAGTGGGGCTTCCAAACATATTACTAGATTCAAGGAATCCTTTGTAAAACTATTAGAATATGAATCACCTCACAAGGTGAAGCTAGGAGATGACTACCAATATCCAATAAAAGGTAGTGGGGAATATTCATATAAATTAGACTTTGGTAAGTCTCTAATAATGAAGGAAGTATTGTTTGTACCAGGACTCAAGAAGAACCTTCTTTCCATATCAGCATTAGATGCAAAAGGAATGTGGGTGGCATTCATAGATGGTCAAGTCATTATGTGGCCTAGAGAAAAGACTATCGATGATGCGGTAGTAATTGGAGAACAAGAAGGAGGATTGTACAAATTGAAGGGCCATCCAAAACAAGCAATGGTCCATGATACAGTAGATCCAAGTGAACTTTGGCATAGAATGCTTGCACATGTGCATTACAGAGCACTACCTATTGCAAGAAAAGTTGTTGAAGGTCTTCCAGAAATCCAAGCTGCTATAGCGGATTTCACCACTCTAGGTGAATCATACTTTGTATGGCCTTCCCCTGTCCCGCTGCAGACTCATTAGCCCCTATGGACTACTTTTTGTCTTTTGATGTTTCCTTGATCATCCCTAAAAACATATGAAAAATGATATACATGGATTTGAACCCTATAGTAACGTACATACGCGGGTTTGACCTCTATAACCGCGTACATCAGGATGTGTGAATAATCCAAATCCTTTTGGAGTTTTCCTTGACATGGATCCGATTCATATGAATCCTGGCCTTCCATATGCCTTGAGATTGCACGGATTCAACCTTTCATTATCCCTTTGAAAGCTATATAAGGAACCCCTTGGTACATTGAAAGAATAAGAGAGAATTGAGAGCAACGAAACTATAGTCCATTGTTGCCGGAACTTATGCTTGAGTTTGCATCCCTTTCTCCCTTGGAGCACTTTGGTGTTCTTCCCAATCTTTATTTTTTCTTATGATCTTGCTATCGAGAGATGGAGGATTGACGTGGTGGAGGCCCAAGTGGGGGATTCAGTTTCTCCGATTCACAGACGTGCCGTCAGAGGTTGTATCTTGTAATCTCTGATTTATATTAATAGAAATATATTTTCCTGTCCAATGATGTGTATTTGAATGAATATTTTATCCATGGGATTATGTCAAATGATTTTACATTATTGATTATATATGCTAGAATAGATCTAACACCATGATATATATTATGCTTGTATTTTTTACTTGTTGTTGAGGAAGTGTTATAGCAATTCAAGCTGAATATTGGAAAGCTCAATGGGGATCTACTTCAACCGTCCGGAATAAGGTACGAGGTCTGATCCTTTAGTGTTAGACATTTTATTTCTATTGCATATTGGGAAATATTGATTTCTAGATTCAAGCTGTTTGTTGTGGTACCCCAAGCCATACGAATTTCTATCCATAATAGAATTGGCAACTCCGCTAGGGAGTTCCTAGTAGTTGTCCTTTGGGGGTTGTTTTCTTGGCATTCAATGTATTTGAATTGCTATTTCTCTCTTGTTTCTGTGTCAGGTATGGGGTCATGTATTCCTGGTAGAGTTTGATTGGTGTGAAGTTTTTCTCAGCCTATTTGTTTACGTTGATTTTATGCACCTTTTCTTCCTGTACGCAGGTTTTTGATTTGCAGTCGCGTATACACGCAGTTTCCTCTGAGATTTCCCCGTATACACGCGGGTTTACTGCGAATAGTCGCGTATATCTTTGGTTTTGGATTTTTGTGGAATATAATTGGTTGGTGGGTGAATTCTGTTAGTTGTTGAGTCTCCTTTGACACTGCCTGAGTCTATTTTGACCTCTGTTTCTGACCAGAAACATTTTTTTTCGCCTAAATTTTTTTTTTTAGGAAAGTTCTTGTCATGGCATTTTCGATTTTTTGTTTGGGATTAGTGCATTAGAGTTATTTTACCTTAGTGCTTTGTTGGAATGCTGTTTGAGTGTGCTTGTAGAGTCTAGGGGTCATAAAATCATCCTTTTGCTTTTTGTATCTCTTCTATTTTCAAAAAATCCAAAAACATTTGCTTATCATCATGCATTGCATTTTGCACTTTGCATTGTACTTGCACTAGATAGATTTTACTTAGAGTACTAGTTAGGACTTCATATAGGAAAATTTGCATCCATCATTTGAAGAATAATTGTGCATTTCACATAGTAGCATACATTGTTTTCATGGACACAATGCATTTGCATTGATTGTTAGGTGTGCATTTTACTTCCTGTTGCGTCATAACACCACTAGTTGCACGACCATATCCTATTTTTGAGTAATAAAGACAACTAAAATCAATGCTAAATAAAATGAATTACACTCTTTTCTTTTCTAGGGTGCACCAACAAGATTAGGTTTTAGGAACTTGGAATAGTTCATTGTAAGTTAATTCTCCAAGATCACTAAACAACAACATCTAGGTGTCTGTCCAGGTGAGTGTGTGAAATCCTTGGTATAACCAGTGTTCTCAGAATCCTCCTCTCAAAAGGGAGTTAAGCACGAGGCAGTGTGAGTGGTTATTGATTGGGATGACCCCTAGTCATAACTAAGTAACACCGGAGATATTTCCATGATTATATTCGTATCTGGGGGCTCTTTCAAGAGTTTTGGGCTTTGCTACCTTGCCCATACGGTCAATCCTTCTTGCAACTATCCACCTAAGCGTTGAGTATATTGAGGTGACCTTAGTGACCTTACCTAGGATATCGAGGGGGTACTTGTAGAGGTTATTCTGCATGTGTCCCGGCCAGGTTGGGGTTGGACAGCATAGTCGCTTTACGTGTTGAAGCTGAGGGCCACAGTAATTGGTTATGTACCTCCACTTGTTGTGTATGGGAGTCTCAAGCCTCTCCTAGGCGAGACATACCTATTTATTTCGAGAGCTCACTTATCCAGCCCTTGTTTGATTGCATTTGGCTTTAGATTTTATTAGTGATTGCTCTGTGCATGCTAGTTGGCCTAGGGTTTATGTAAATAGAGAGTCTTTGCTATTTTTTGAGTCATTGTGGATTCGAGTGCGGTTCTGCACCATTCTTTTAGTTTAGCAAGACATCTGCCTTATACTTCTCCTCCTGCTTTGGGAGAGAGACCTAGAAAGTCCCGACGGAATATGTCGCACATTGATTCACACACCATGGGGGATTATTTAGAAAGTATTCCTGAACCACCTCCTCCCATTCATGTAGATGATGGGGAATTTACACCTACTTATGATCCTTCACCTGACTTAGCTGAGTTAGGTCCGGTGATTTCTGAGATATGAGCCTTACATGATAGACCTACTCACTCTAGGGCTGATTCCCCATTGACGTGTTACCACTATGGCATGCCAGAGGATGCCAAGACTCATTTTGAACCTGCCACTACTAGCTATGGTAGTTATGGTACGACCAGTTTTCCTATGCATGATTTGCCATTTCATGTCGAATCCGATTTTGAGCCTAACACTATGCCTGGGGGCACTCTCATTCCTTACCATGTGGAGAGGTTTGGGACAGTAGTCACATTGCACCTTCCATCCCAGTGGTGGAAGCTACATCTTATATCCCTCCTAGGTCTAGGGTTAGTGATCCCATTAGGATACCGGATCTGAGACGAGTGACGATAGGCGGTAATACATATCTTATTACTTAGATTCCTTCATCCTCGACCCCTAATTATTCAAATGTACATCCTCCACCTTATTCGTGTGGTCCTTCGAGCTGATATATGGCTATGAGTTAGGTCCGTACTGCGGTTACTAGACCAGTTGCGTCTCAAGTCCACCTACCACCTGCTACATTGGGAGGGTATGTTCATACTTCTAGAGGTCATCTTGCTACTTCCAGGGCTTATATCCCTACTTCTGGAGCATATATTCCTATCTACGGAGTGTCTCATGGGGCATCGCATGCAATGACCTATGGAACTTATCATGGGATGCAGTATGGACAGGTTTCTTCACCTTACGGAGGCGGGTTGTCATGTCCCCTTAAATTGACCATTAAAAGTGTTTACCATGCTAAGTTCCTAGGGGCTCAAGTTCTTATTAATTATTCCTCCTATGATAAATTTTTACTAATAATTGTTCTAAGGCATGTATTTAATTTTATTTCGGCAATTTTATTTATCATGCACAATAATGATGTGGAATTAAGGCTGCCATGTCAAGAGGGTGCATTGGGGAAAGCTAGTAAACTTTCGTTGGTAAAAATAAGAAAGTCCATGACAAAAGCAAGAAAGAGAATAAATGGAAGTTTCCTAAAAGCAGAAAAAGTAGAAAGAGGTAAAAGCAGGAAAGTTATTTTTAAGGAAAGAAAGAGTTTCCTTATGAGCCAAGAAAAGCATAAAGTTGTCATAACTCAAAAGAGGCATCTTTTGACTAAGGGAGGGTGCAGTTTCTAATTGTGAAGGATTATTTGGAATTAGAAACCCTTGCGCTTTTGTGGCTAGGGTTAGGTCATCCATGGGGTTGACTTGCTCTCACAGGTCACCATTGGCCTCAACTTACTAAGTAGGTCATTGATAATTCTATAAAAGATAAATTCAAACCCGTTGATTCAGTTTTGGATGATTTGATATTGTGATTATGCTATGTGAGCATACTTTCTGAGTGTTGTGCCTCAGAACATTGGGTGATGGTCCCCAAACCCCTCCTCCCTTCTCTTCTATCTCCCTTTCTATCTATTGCAGGTTTATGGAGCGCTAATTTCAGCCATTGAAGATTATTCCAGAATTTATTACAGCCTCCATCAAGTTCTGGTTGAGTTCCAGTGAATCCCATGCTTCATCCGTGCTCACAACCACTTTTGTCGGTTGTGTTCTGGGCCTCCTACCCCTTATTTTGGAGCCTCCCTGTAATGGTCAGTTTGGTATTTGATTTCTGATCTGTATCAGAATATTACTCTGTAATTTATATATATCAGGTCGAAACATATTTGTTCACAAAGAATTTTGTCTTCAGTTTCCTCAAAAAAGCTTATTTTATCACTGTATGGGGGAAAAATCAGAGTGCTATGAGGAATATGCAAGGTTGGGGAACTGTATGAAGAGATTTTATATGTTCAGTGGGATTTTATTTACCTCTGTAATAATTCATATGTATCTCAGAAATTAAATCTACACGAATTAACTGCTTAAATCTAGACCCTAGCTAGATTGCTAGCTTTCATTGACTCATCTTACCAAATTTGATGTAAAATGAGTTATGCTAACTCAAACTGAGCCCCGTTTGTTCTTGTGGGTCACTAACAGACTCACCTTCCCTTACATACCTCGATAACAATTTTTATTTGGGTATGTAATGCATTTTTGGATCCTCCATTGCGCTGGATTTAACTAGGCCAAAACTGTCAGAAAAACCAACACTTCTTCGTAACTACTCAGAACTTTCCAGAACTTATGAAAACTATCCAAAACTATTTATTATGTTAAATTAATACTGTAACAACCCTCTGAAAGTTTTCATAAGCCCCTGGTTGAAACAGACCGAACTACTCTTCCTAGTTTCACGGTTTGACTGCCCAGAAGCGTGGTAGTAGGTTTCCGCGGAGCGGAATCTGAACCCTAAATGGAATCAGATCTAAATTTTTTAGGGAAGAGGAAATTCTATGTCTGAAATATCTTTGGTTGCTTCCCACTACTCAGTCCCTTTTCTTGCAAAATTTCCCAGAAGAAATCCCTGATTTGCCCAGTCCGAGAAGGCCTTGTGAGAATTAATTCAATATCAGAAATTTTAAATAAAAAAATTCCAGCAAGTTAATATTCTTATCTATACATCATATAAGGGATATTACAGTGGTATCGGAGCACTTTCCTTGGCTCATCCTGTGGAAAGTAACTCTCAGTGGAAAAGTAGCTCAGTAATATCTTCAAGTTGCAATTGTAGAATTAGTTCCATTCATGGAAGATTTAGAATTTGAGTTGTATGAAGAAGAGCATTCAAAAATGGATGATAAAGAATATTTAAGAATTTTGATGCAAATAACATTGAATGGGATGAAATATGTATCCCAAAGCATCATTCAGACAAATCAAGAGACTAGAGAATTCCTTGCCAAGCAGTTGGCAAGCAAACATGGAAAAGGGAGTAGTAGTGTCTCTCAGCATGAAGGAAACAAATACAGAGAGTCTATGTTTTCAAAAACATTAACACATGTAGGTTATTTGAATACCAATAATCCATCAAGAAAGGAACTAAGTTGTTCCACTTCTCAAAGTAAAGGAATAGAAAAGAGGACCAAAAGTGAAGATTTATTAGAGTCATCTGCACATGATTTCTTTGAGAAATTATTTGGGTTTTCCCGAAAGAGAGATCAGCGTATTTGCAGCATCCATGAGGGTGATGAATCACCAAATCCTCCATCAAAAGGAGACGAAGAATATCCATGCACAACTAAAGATCCAATAGTCCAACATCTAGTTGGTGGTAACGTGGAAGGTGAGATGAATCCAAATTTCTTTGTGGCTGATTTCAAGATAAGTGCAGAAGATATCAGGCAGATTGATGATGGTGAGACATCTTTTGGATCTGATCCAAAAGGTAAACATAATTCAGATTTACAGTCACCCCTTGAGCCTCACAAGGAAGCACAAAATGAGTACATCTCAGTAGGGTGTGAAGCAGAGAAATGGGTGGGTGAACAAGCCATCATAATTCCACCACATAAGGAGGAGAAAATCACACATGGTGAGTTAGTAAATTCTGATTTTTATGTGAAATTATGTAAGTCTGATATGGCAGCCACTTCTAGTGAATAATTCAGAATGGTTGAGCCCCCTAGTGACGAGGTTCAAAATTCTGGTGTAAAAAATGAATGTAGTATGAAGGATGAAACTTTGAGAGAATATCTTTTTGGCGCACTAAGGATGAATGAGCAGTTAAATTGCAGCCCAAATTATGTTGTTGAGGACTTAGAATATGAATATATTGCAGAAACAACATATGGATCAGATTTCAAAACCTCGAGTGCATTGCATGAAATGAATCTAAAGATGGAAAATGAAGAGGAGGAACATCTACAAGAACCTCGTCTTCTTGCAGGGTCATTGAAGATGGATGAACAAAAGATCCAAGAGGCCCTGAAAATTCTCCATGACACTCATGCTTCAGTTTCAAAGATGTGTTGGGAAGCTGCTTTAATGGAAGACCAATATTCCTTTGAAGCCATGGAGAATATCCAGAAAGAAATGTCCACAATCAAAGGTAATTTCTCACAATTTCTTTCAGATAAAAATTACATGTTTGAGCTTGTTGAGTTATTGTGGGAAGCATCACTGCATAATGAAGAAATTATTTGCATATATGAAGAAGAGAACTACAAGCTGAAATGTGAATTGTTGGCCACCCAAGATTCTTTGAGATACACTCAAAGTGCCCTCTTAGAATCACAAATGAAGATAGAACAATTCCAACAAGAGTGGAAAGAATTGACTGAATCCTCAATATTTCCTGAGAGTCATCCATTTTGGGTAAATGGTATGGAGGAACCTCATGATTGGGTGGACCATGAGGAGCATTCTATTCAGTATGTGCTTAAATATTGTGCAGAACATTTTTATGAGAACCAAGCACTTGATTTCTTTCCAAGGAAACTTGAGTTGTTCCTTGAAGACAGAC
>LPNX010118476.1:263307-309384 GCA_001517045.1 Pseudotsuga menziesii
CAAGTAGCAGAAAGGGCATGTGTGTGCAGCCACTTTTGAAAAGAAGGAATCAAATCTACACATACAGTCAATGTGTGGGTCAATTGATGGATTTTTGCACCCTTGGATCAATGGCAGAGAGTTGAGCCATTGGATGAATAGGGGAGCACCTGTTGAGTTCCATAGAGACATATTTGGAATGAAGACCTTGGGAGGGAAATTTTTTTTATTTCTGCAATAATTCTTTTGTTGTGACTGACATTGTCTTGACATGTGAACAGCAACAAAGACTTATTTTTCAGCTATTATATACCTCTCGTATACATGCACATGAGGTGCATTCCGATTTTCATGTGCTTGAGAAGTTTGAGGTCGAGCAATATGAAGATCAAGCACTTGCATGGTTCCTAAGATATTATGTGTTGCCTCTAGGAAAATGTTGTACAATTTTGGAGGAGGCACATGATCACACTGTCACTCAAAAAACTAATGGAGGAATTTGTGGATCCATTATCTTGATTGATGAGCATTATAGGGATTTGGCTCACAATTCTTCACCCCACACTTCTATTTCAGCCACATCATGTGGGGATGAAAATTGGGTGAAAGGATTTTTCCTATTGATGCCACATGAGGAGCAGGAGGCTCCCACATATTCCATTGATGACTTAATGGTTCAGCCATGTGGTATGAAAATTTCACCATTACCTTTCTATGTGTACATGAAACATCAGAGGCATCTATTTGATGTCTTCATCATGCATGGCTATGAAAGGAAGTTCCACTTGAGTCAGTTTGGTGGAACAAGTAGCATAATGTTGAGGTCTTGCACCATGACAAAGATAGTAGATGAGGAATTCCATGTTTGGTGGGAGAGTTTAAAAAATGTTCAGCTTGGCATGGGGAGAGATGAGATCCTAGTATGGTGGTATGATTTTTATAACCTCATTTTCCTCCTCTACAATGATAAAATTTTGTTGTTTTATTGATGGGTGGAAGGAGGCAGATAAAACCATGGGATCCAGGAATTCTTAGGAATGACAGAGTTCAAAAGGTGGCAGAAAAATTTGGGTCCTTGCAGAGGAGGCCATGGGATCCAGTAATTCTACTTAGTTACTTTAACTGGGTTGGAAATTTTGCTAAAGGAAGTGGCATCAAATAAATGACTATGATCAGAGTGGTGCAGCAGAAACATGGTGGACAAATTTGCAGCACTCTGTGGTGCTTCTGCTTGAGGACAAGCAGATTTGGGAGGGGAGGACTGTCATGTCCCCTTAAATTGACCATTAAAAGTGTTGACCATGCTAAGTTCCTAGGGGCTCAAGTTGTTATTAATTATTCCTCCTAGGATAAATTTTTACTAATAATTGTTCTAAGGCATGTATTTAATTTTATTTCGGCAATTTTATTTACTATGCACAATAATGATGTGGAATTAAGGCTGCCATGTCAAGAGGGTGCATTGGGGAAAGCTAGTAAACTTTCCTTGGTAAAAATAAGAAATTCCATGACAAAAGCAAGAAAGAGAATAAAGGGAAGTTTAATAAAAGCAGAAAAAGCAGAAAGAGGTAAAAGCAGGAAAGTTATTTTTAAGGAAAGAAAGAGTTTCCTTATGAGCCAAGAAAACCATAAAGTTGTCATAACTCAAAAGAGGCATCTTTTGACTAAGGGAGGGCGCAGTTTCTAATTTTGAAGGATTATTTGGAATTAGAAACAATTCCACATGGTCCTACTTGCCTAATTTCCCAAAGGGGGCGCTTTTGTGGCTAGGGTTAGGTCATCCATGGGGTTGACTTGCTCTCACAGGTCACCATTGGCCTCAACTTACTAAGTAGGTCATTGATAAGTCTATAAAATATAAATTCAAACCCATTGATTCAGTTTTGGATGATTTGATAATGTGGTTATGCCATGTGAGCATACTTTCTGAGTGTTGTGCCTCAGAACATTGGGTGATGGTCCCCAAACCCCTCCTCCCTTCTCTTCTATCTCCCTTTCTATCTATTGCAGGTTTATGGAGCACTAATTTCAGCCATTTAAGATTATTCCAGAATTTATTACAGCCTCCATCAAGTTCTGGTTGAGTTCCAGTGAAGCCCATGCTTCATCCGTGCTCACAACCACTTTTGCCGGTTGTGTTCTGGGCCTCCTGCCCCTTATTTTGGAGCCTCCCTGTAATGGTCAGTTTGGTATTTGATTTATGATATATATCAGAATATTACTCTATAATTTATATATATCAGGTCGAAACATATTTGTTCACAAAGAATTTTGTCTTCAGTTTCCTCAAAAAAGCTTATTTTATCACTGTATGGGGGAAAATTGATGAATCAGAGTGCTATGAGGAATATGCAAGGTTGGGGAACTGTATGAAGAGATTTTATATTTTCAGTGGGATGTTATTTACCTCTGTAATAATTCATATGTATCTCAGAAATTAAATCTACACGAATTAACTACTTAAATCTAGACCCTAGCTAGATTGCTAGCTTTCATTGACTCATCTTGCCAAATTTGATGTAAAATGAGTTCTGCTAACTCAAAATGATCCCCGTTTGTTCCTGTGGGTCACTAAAAGAATCACCTTCCCTTAAATACCTCCATAAAAAAATTTATTTGGGTCTGTAATGCATTTTTGGATCCTCCATTGCGCTGGATTTAACTAGGCCAAAACTGTCAGAAAAACCAACATTTCTTTGTAACTACGCAGAACTTTCCAGAACTTATGAAAACTGTCCAAAACTGTTTATTATGTTAAATTAATACTGTAACAACCCTCTGCAAGTTTTCGTAAGCCCCTTGTTGAAACAGACTGAACTACTCTTCCTAGTTTCACGGTTTGACTGCCCAGAAGCGTGGTAGTAGGTTTCCGCGGAGCGGACTCTGAACCCTAAATGACATCAGATATAAATGTGTTAGGGAAGAGGAAATTCTATGTCTGAAATATCTTTGGTTTCTTCCCACTACTCAGTCCTTTTTCTTGCAAAATTTCCCAGAAGAAATCCCTGATTTGCCCAGTCTGAGAAGGCCTTGTGAGAATTAATTCAATTTCAGAAATTTTAATAAAAAAATTCCAGAAAGTTAATATTCTTATCTATACATCATATAAGGGATATTACATGGGTATTCACAACCTTCTTACTCTCCTAATTATGGCTTTGTAGCTCCTACTAGCCAAGGTCCACCGTACTATGGTACTTCCATGCCACCCTATACGGGTCAGACAAGAGGAGGACACTATGGCTAAGGCCATGGTGGTAATCAACCCTATATGAACCAGGGAGCGGTCCATAGACCTCATCATCCTAGGCTCCCTTTCCTCATGACGCTTAATATTCCTGACTTA
This sequence comes from Pseudotsuga menziesii, assembly GCA_001517045.1. Taxonomy (NCBI): domain Eukaryota; kingdom Viridiplantae; phylum Streptophyta; class Pinopsida; order Pinales; family Pinaceae; genus Pseudotsuga; species Pseudotsuga menziesii. Next base: position 266,633 of record LPNX010118476.1, read on the forward strand.
TCGAGACTTACAAATGATCATGTGGCTCATGACCCGGCTTGGCCGGCTATGCCTACCAAGCTTCCTTTGAATATACCTAAGTTCGATGACAAACCAGGAGAGGATCCGATCGAACACGTTACTACGTTTCACCTATGGTGCTCTTCAAATTCATTACATCAGGACTGAGTCCATTTGAGACTATTTCAATGCACCCTCACAGGGCCTGCTACAAAATGGTATATAGAGTTACCTAGGGGTGCTTTTACTTTGTTCGACGACCTTGCGATGAATTTTCTTAATCACTTCCATCTACCATTGAGCTATGACGTCGGCACTAAACTCTTGTTTACATTTTTGCAAGATAAAGCCACCCATATTTCTGATCATATTCAAGAGTGGCGTAGATGGAAGAGATTAATTAAATCTTTTATACCGTCGAAATTCCTTCTCGAGTGGTTCCTCAAGTCGTTATTTCCATATATAGTGAAGGATGTTTCCACATAGAGTGTGTAGAATGAGTAATAAGCAATATTTAGGGAACATGAACTAGAATTGATCTATGCTTAGTCTGGTTTTTGTATGAGATTATTCCCAACGCTCCTCATTCCAGTTTCGATCCCAAAGTCAAACCTAGACCACATGCCGATGGCATTGTGGGCTGTGCAAGTGTGAAACCTGCGAATTCAGTTGCAAAACAAGCTAGTAAATTTTCAATCAACCAATATGCTTTGGGACAAGATATGGCTTCGTCTCAACCCGCTCAAATGGTGAATGTACTCTCTGTGCAATCATCAGACCAGAAGGGTAACCAGCAGCCTGGACAAAATAGAAAGAAGGGTAAAAATAATAATCAAAAGGGTGGGAATAAGAATCAGAATGCTAACAATAATGACAAGAACAGTAAAAATTCCAGGGAGGACAAGCAAGTGAAACGTAAAGTCAAAATCCATTGCAATCTTTGTAAGGAATATCACCTAACTTACTTGTGCCCTCGGATTGATGAAACTTTGATATTCTTAGCACAAGGCCCACCTGTGCTAACGAACCCTTTACCGCATAACCAGAATATGAACTCGGAGTCCCATGACTAGTCTAGTGATGATGATCCACCAGAGGGTAGTGTTCATGGGTGCATTAAGATGGTCTGTGCTGCCAAGGTTGTGACTCGTGCGAAAGACTATAGTTCGTCACAACACAGCCAAGGCAAAGAACCTGATCCACTAGGAACTCCTTTGCACATTAATAAACCTACGGATAAACTTGAGGATGCACCTCACATTCCTAAGGGAGTCCTTAAGCATTCATGGGCATAATCCAAATGCACGAGCCGCCTAGAATTATTTCGTTGTCAAGGACTTGGGCCATACTCCTTGTGTGATGTCTTCATTGGAAGTGATTCAGAGTTTTCCTTCACAAAGGAAGGCGTTGCTTTCTACCCTTGGTGTGAACGATGATGATTCTTACTCAGTGATGAAATTTGAAACCACAGGACATCAGCCTCGCTTTCCTTACTATGTGTCTCTTTTGGTGCACGTAGAATGTCTTGGTATGACCGTGAAACATACTGTGATTGATGAGGGCACTGCTGCTTCTGTGATGTATTTGGCTTGTTGGAAGGGTCTCGGTTCTCCTAAGCTGTTGAAATCAGCAACTATGTTAACTGCTTTTGATGGGAGATCTTTTAGGCCACACGGTATCCTTCCTTCCCTTAAATTCCATTTTGGGGGGAAGACCGTTACGATAGAGGTTGAGGTGGTTGATGCGCCCCTTGACTATAATCTCCTGCTGGGTAGGAACTGGATGTATAGTATGCAAGGCATTGCATATTCCTTGTTTCGCGTTGTATTCTTTCCTCGTAACGGGAAGATTGTAACGATTGATCAAATGACATTCAAGAATCCGTCTGTTACTGCATCTTCAGGAGCTTCAATCTCGATCGTTGAGCATACTCATCCGGCAACTAGGAGTGCGGGTGTAGGCATGTATCCATCCCTCATGGGAAGCTTTAGTTGTCCTGCATCGATCCTCATGATAGGATATTGTTCTGATGAGGCTTTGACATCTATGACCTCGATGTCTTTTCACACGACCCATATTGAATATCCTTGGATTCTTCCTTCACCAAGTACTTCTAGTGAGCCTGTCGAGACAAGCGTGTCGTTTCCTGCAGCCATGATAGCTTATCAAGCTAATCTCAAATGTGTTGCAGAGCCTCGTTCTTCCTCTTCACGAACGAAGGAGGAATACCCCTATGTACTGTCGGCATGGGCAATATAGTCTTCTCATGCCCATGACTACCTTGATATGGTTTTCCCTTTAGATGAAGTGATTATCAAGGCTATGTCGGGAGTTGAGCCAGCATGGGAGGAAATTCATCATAGATCATACTTTCTTCCAGAGCTTGACCATTTGGAGCATGAGGATTATAGGGATATTCTCAGTTAGAAAGTTTGTATGCCCATGGTTCCATTAAGCTCTCCTGGTCCGATGGCTGATGGAGACATGGCGAACATATAGTCAACAATTCCTATCAACATTTCTCGCAATCCTGGCACAATTGAGAATGTCTATATTAGGGAAGATTGTTCCCATGCGGAGATTCTCGAAAAAACCGAGCTATTCAAGGAATTCCATGATATTTTTTCTTGGTATTACAATGAGATTCCAGGTATTGACCCTCGAATTGTCGAACATGAGATTAAGACTTACCCCAATGCTAAGCCTGTTCGACAACGTTTATGCGCCGTGAATCCTAGGAAAGCACCCGCCATTAAGGCAGAGAGAGAGAAGCTGTTGAAATCCTGTTTCATCTATCTCGTTCCCTTGATGAAGTGGGTTTCAAACCCCATTCCAGTGGATAAGAAGCAGGGAGCGATCCACATATGCACTGATTTCCGTGATTTGAATCGTGCCTGTCCTAAGCATAACTTCCCCACACCATTTATAGATCAGATTTTGGATGAGTGTGCGGGTAGCGAGGTGTTCTCCTTTATGGACGGATTTTCCGGGTATAGTCAAATACAGATTAAATCTAAGGACCAACATAAGAAAAAATTTATTTGTCCTTGGGGAACATTTGCATATCAAAAAATGTCTTTCGGCCTTAAAAATGTCGGAGCTACGTTTCAGCGGGCAATGACCTTGATCTTCCACAAGTCTATTATTGAAGTATTTTTGGATGACCTCGCTGCTCATTCTCGTATGAGAATGCATCATTCGTATCACTTGGGATTGGTATTCGAAAGATGCCATCACTATTCAGTTAGACTCAATCCTCATAAGTGAATCTTTTGTGTGAAGTCAGGTCATTTGTTAGGATTCATCATCTCAAAGGAGGGTATAAGAGTCGACCCTTTGAAGGTTGAGCCAATACTTCAGTTGTCTCCCCCAAAAAATATTCGTCATCTTCAGTGTTTGCAAGGCATGGAAAACTTCTTACGGATATTTGTTGTCAAATTTGCCAATTTGACTAGAGGCTTCATGCGTCTCTTGAAGAAGGATACTCCCTTTGAATGGGATGAGCAAGCCCAAGAGTCGTTCGATGCACTCAAGCGAGCCCAGGATTTCTTCAATGCACTCAAGCGATCCCTAGAATCGTCCCCGGTGATTAGTCCTCCCTATTATAGCCATGATTTCGTATTATATGTGGCTGCGTCTTTATAGACGATTGGTATGGTTTTGGTTCAGGAGGATGAGGAGCTCCAAGAGCATGTCATATATTATCTAAGATGAAACCTTATTGACACAGAGATTCATTATTCTCATGTTGAGAGGCTTTCTTTAGCTACCATACATGCGGTTCAGCATTTGAGACATTATATTCTCCTTCGCCAAACCTTGGTTGTGGCCCATGTCAATCCATTTTAGTTCATCCTCACATGAAGGATGATTGGGGGAAAGTATAATAAATGGATTGTCATTCTGCAAGAATTTGATCTCGAGTTTCTTTCGGCAAAATCGAAGAAGTCTTTAGTCTTTGTAGAGCTCATATCGGACTTTTTGAGTGAGAGTGAGGAGTTGGTATGTGAAGATACGTTTGTTGATGAACACATCTTATTAATCTCTATGTTAGACCCATGGTATGGGGATATCATAGTATATCTGCAAACACAGAGGACCCCTACTCACCTCTCGTGAGATGAACGACGACGATTATGTCACATCTCTAAGAACTACCTTATAGTGGACAATACTTTGTACCGACGTGGGGTAGATTCCATTTTACGACGTTATTTAAATCATGATGAGGTTGAGGTTGTGCTGAATGATTTCCATGGAGGGGCGTGTGGTGGTCATTTATTTGGGATTTCCACAGCTCAAAAGATTTTGAGAGTGGGTTATTTTTGGCCGTCAATATTTAGATATTGTGTAGATGTGGTCAAGAGATGCCACCCTTTCTAGGTGTTCGCATGTAATATGCGCTCGAATCCTGCCCCATTACATCCCATTACCACCACCGGCCCCTTCACTAAGTGGGGGATCGATTTTATGGATTGCAACCCAGATTCGGCTAGGGGGCACCATCATATTATAGTGGCTATGGATTACTTCACAGAATGGGCTGAGGCTATGCCTACAGTAAAATCCGATGGTGAGATAGCCACTCACTTCGTATTCAACCAAATGATTACTCAGTTCAAGATTCCGAAAGAGATTGTCACTGACCATGGCTCGCACATTCAGAACCGTATGATGGAAGAGTTGGAATCCAAGTTAGGGTATAAGCAAGAGAATTCATATTCTTACTACCCCTAAGTGAATGGACAGGTAGAGGCAGTGAATAAATCACTCAAATCCATTCTCCAATGAACCATCACACAAAGCAAGACGAATTGGCATGCTATGTTATATCCTGCATTGTGGGCATATTGAACTGCAATTAATATTGCCACTGGTTTTTCTCCATATCAGCTTATGCATGGAGTGGAGTCGATATTACCGGTTGAATGGGAAATTCCTTCGTTGAAGCTAGCTATGGAACTCTTACCAGACACTTCACCTTTGGAGGAGCATTTGGTTCACCTCGAGCAACTTGATGAGCAGCGTCGAGATGCCTTGGTGGCTCTAGAGGTTAATAAGTGTCACGTTAAGGTCCAGTACGATAGATCTGTCTATCCAAGAGTGTTTAGTGAAGGATAATTGGTCCTCTTGTGGGATCAACCGAAAGTACCCTTGGGGGCAGGGAAGTTTAATCGTATGTGGCGTGGTCCTTACGTGGTTAAGCATGTGTTAGAGAAGGGTGCCTATGAGTTAGTTGATTATGAAGGAATAGCTTTGGTGGAGCCTAGAAATAGGATCTATCTTAAAAAATACTATGCGTGATCTTTAGCCAAGGCTGCTTGTTGTATATTATTGTACACCTTTGCATAGTTAGGTCTTTTCCTTATCGTGATCAGGTTTGTGATTAGTTTCCATTTCTTTTGGCAGATGTCAATGGAATATTCCACCTACATAGGATTCGCAGATGGTGCAAGCCATCACACTCAACACTCAGCCTCTGTTGCTTGGGTGATTTATACTCCTCTGGGTCAGGTACTGTCTTCAGGAGGTGTATTTCTATGGCCATCTTCCAACAATGCTGCTGAATATAGCGCCATTATTGAGCTTCTACGAGATGCCATTCTACATGGCATTCTATCTCTTGAGGTACATCTTGATTCGGAGTTAGGAGTTTCACAGCTCAATGGTTTGTACCATGTTAGAGATCCAACATTATTGAGAAGGTTCTTACGTGTGAGATTGTTAGAACGACAATTTGATAGTATTACATATATACACATTCCAAGAAATAATAATCAAGTTGCTGACTCATATGCTAACTACATGTTAGATTGGCATTTGTTTCATTCATAATTAATTAATCACAAACACAACTTTTACACATGTAAATAAATAAACCGATCACCATAAAACTTTTTATATATCAAAAATGTGGTAATACATAGTGTCATGATACAAAAGTGGGGATTTTTAATCCTTCATCATATAATACACGGTAGTACAAAATGAACACACTCCTAGGTGTCTAATCCTGTGGAGGAGGAAGATGGTTGTGATCATGGAACGTCACTATGGCTCTAGCTAGCCGTCAAAATAAATGCACCCATGTGTGTGGCACACCCACCACCTACTGCTGCATAGCCTCAAGCAAGTCCTCAACTTGTGCCATGGGAACTCTATGAGTCAGTCTCACAAAGTTGGCATGAATGCTCTGGAGCATTCGCTCCGCATCCACACCCATGATGTCATCTCCTCTTCCCCTCCATCTATGACGTAGGAAGGCCTATGGCCACCGTGGTCCCACATATGCACGCAAATGGTAGATGTCACTATGTGTTGTCACGCAAAAACATGTTTTTTGCTTCCATATAATCAAGAAAATACAAAAAAAAATTAAATAACTCAAAAATTTTAAAAAGGGCGAGGGTCGAGATTCGTTACGTATATCTCCATATGCCGATCCTGGTGGCAATGGCATGTCAGGATCCCCCCGAAAATCTATCCCTCGATAGGGGTAGTCATCAATGGAAACAATCTATCGTCACCACCATGGAAAGAAGTCAGCTGGATATGGGTTTGCCACCATACCACCCCCCTAGTCTGTGCATCGCATCTGCCCAACACTGTTGGGCCGGATCTCGAACCCCATGGAGAGGAACATCCACTCTAGGGCTCAATCCTAGAACACGCTCGAAGAAAAACATGCTCATAATGCTGCTGAACCCGAAGTTGTGTACCCTGCCAGCCTTACACTCACTGAGCCGGTGTTTCATGTTTCTCAGTAGTGTCGTACTCCAGTCATAGACTGTGGGTCTCATGCACTCCACTGCATAGAACATCATAGGACACGAGGCCTGGTGGAGTGATGCTACACCTACTATCCTGCCTAGCATCAGTAGTATGGCCTTTAGGTCGAACACCTGTATAGAATTGGTGGGGACTTCACTCCCCACCTTCTCAGTATCTGGGTAGCAGTACACAGCTATGTACTCATCAATAGTTAAACCACCTCCTCGCCCATATCGGGAATGAAGGTTCACCACCTCCCCTCGTCTATATAATCCTGTGAGAAAGTATATGTCCTCCACCTATATGGTGAGGGACTCCGAGTCTGGATCCCAATAGTCTACCAGCATCTGTAGTAGTCTTGGTTTGGCCCTCAAACCACCAAGACACCAAAACTTGTAGAGTCCGCATGCACATAAAGCTTGCTGAGCCATTAGGTCAGCCCTTACTGCTTCCTCTACTTCACCATGCTCACGCTCTCTCCACTCTAGCACCATCCTACAAGAAAAATTGCAAAATTATCCATTAGTTTACTTGAAAACCTTATGTGCGACATCATACGCAACTGTTTTGCAAACAACCGCGTATGTACGCAGGTTTTAGCCCCTTTTCCATGTATAGCCAGCCCTATACACAGAAAAATCCTCGATATCCATGTGGTCCGCAGCGCTCATGTAGAGATGGCCTAAAAAACTCATTGAACCATGAAAATCTATAAAAATTATATCAAAATGCAAGAGGAGAGCATGAGTAAATACCTGGAAGAAATGGTTGTGAATTCCGCTGGCTGGATCCCCTAGAATTTGCAGTTGAAATTCAGAGATCAAATGGGTAAAAGTTTCAAATGATTTATATTTTTTACTATTTATAGAAAAAATTTCAAATATTTGAAATTTTTTACCCCCTTTCCTATAGTTTCGACATTTTCTACCATTTTGGACCGTTTTTGACATAATTTGTGATGTAGAAGACCTTTTACAGTGCCGTTTCAGCCATTGGATTGACCCGTTCGTGTTGATCTCAGGTATCATTACTAAACTATCATATAGGTTAGGTTTCACCATCATTTGCATTTTGCATGACCTTATGACCATATCACCATGTCCTTAGGTACGAACCCACTCTATTATGTCATGGAACCTTCTTCTTGCTCTAGAAGTGGCATGATGTGAGTGGTAGAGCTTCACCTTACATGGGTACCCTAGTTAGCACCTTATTTTCATTTGGTAGCCATGCCGATGTTTTCTCCTTTAGGGTGTGGGAGTCTGTTGTATAGTATTGCCATGACATTTCTCAAGAGCCTCATACTCCTCTTGATCTTATGCTGGCCTATTTCCCTCAGGAATCCCTCATGTCAAGTTGTGAATGCATTATCATGAGATTTTCCTGCCTCATTGAGCTTTATGCTGGCACCCCTGACATTGCATTTCAGCCATATATCCCGATCTTGTCTCATATCTAGCCATGCAGAGCCATTTTTTATATCCTTCGCAGCTTGATTCCCTTTTTCCCGGGAGGGGATTTTCCGCCGAGTGTCGATATCCTACACATCTATCCTTTCATTGAGAATATTTATGTTCCACTGCTTGGAACTAGGTTGTTTTCCCTTATGACACTCGTCTCCTCCTAGTTTGTAACTATAAATCTATTTTATTATTTTCTCAATCTTTTTAAATAACTGAAAAAGTCCAAAAAAAACAAAAAACCAAAAAGTCGGACAAGGAAAGATGTTATCTCTGGCAGCTATCAAGTCATGTCACCTTCAAATAGAGCACTGTATATCACATCCATTGGTTGGGTTATAGTTTGACTTTAGGAGCTGTAATCTTTTATTTGAGTTTATCTCCACCGACTAGTTAAACTTCCAGTCCCTATGAAGCCTTTGTCGATGCCTCCTGTGTCGCAGAGATGTCCCAGTTTGTATATCAAGTCTATGCTACCTTCATTTAGTCACCATACGGCGTTATGCTCTTGTTCAAAGGAAGGTGAAACCTGAGTCAGCCATTCCTCAGTTATCTTGACTTTGCATGTCGGCCATTCCCAGTACAGTTACTGGTTCGTGCACCTATGATTGAGTCCTTCCACATTATACAACCTTTCTGAGTACCTCGTGTTGGATGATGGGGGATTCTTTAATGCCCTCCTTCCAATGGATTTCATCCCATCGACTTCAGATCATTTATTCTGCGATTGGAATCTAGAGTCATTTTGAGTGCCTTGAGACTTGCAGTCATCAGTGGCAGGTTCTCTCTCCATCGACAGTTTCTTGGGAATACATCAATGTCCCTTGATTGATGGATCCTTTCAAGTTTTCGACCTCAACACATTTATTCACACTTGTTAGTTTGTACTCTAGTACCTTGATTCCCATTTTCATTATCGGTGGGTGATCTCGTGTCTATTAATGGTATACATTAATGACCGATAATCAGACAATGGACTACCATGTTTGACCTCGACACCTCTATTCGCATAGTAGGACATGTACTCGTAGCGGTTTCTATAGAAGACTTTCCAGATTGGTGGCATCTCTTATATGCTACCTCCTTGATCATGCCAGTGTTCATGAGATTTCAACTCTCGTGACTTGACTCCAATGTATGTCAGACATTTCCAGCCACTATGGAGATCTTGATCTATTATATATCTTCATCCATTTTGGAGATCATGGTCCTTTGTATATCTTCATCATGGAGATTCTGATCTATGTATATTGTACGTGGCTATGACCACATATGTGACATCATGTATCATGCCTATTCATGGCCATTGTACTCTTATGTATCTGGGACTGCTATATGTGCTTGCAGTTATATGTAGAGTTGTATTACTGTACTATGTTGATTGGGTGGCTGGTCTTCCATTTGGGATCCTTCATCACTCCACTTCTGGGATGGAATTATAATGTATTTCAGCCATTGTATAACCCCTCTTACCTCACACATTAGGGGGCATCTATTATAGCATATTTCACCACTCTAAGTGAATCATACTTTGTATGGCCTTCCCCTGTCCCGCTGCCGACTCATTAGCCCCTATGGACTATTTTTTGTCTTTTGATGTTTCCTTGATCATCCCTAAAAACATATGAAAAATGATATACGTGGATTTTAACCCTATAGTTGCGTACATATGTGGGTTTGACCCCTATAACCGCATACATCGGGATGTGTGAATAATCCAAATCCTTTTGGAGTTTTCCTTGACATGGATCCAATTCATATGACTCTTGGCCTTCCATATGCCTTGAGATCACACGGATTAGACCTTTCATTATCCCTTTGAAAGATATATATAGAAACCCCTTGGTACATTGAAAGAATAAGAGATAATTGAGAGCAAGAAAACTATAGTCCATTGTTTCTGGAACTTATGCTTGAGTCTGCATCCCTTTGTCCCTTGGAGCACTTTTGTGTTCTTCCCAATATTTCCTTTTGCTTGTGAGCTTGCTATCGAGAGATGGAGGATTGAAGTGGTGGAGGCCCAAGTGGGGGATTCAGTTTCTCTGGTTCGCAGACGTGTTGTTAGAGGTTGTATCTTGTAATCTCTGATTTATATTAATAGAAATATCTTTTCCTGTCCAATAATGTGTGTTTGAATGAATATTTTATCCATGGGATTATGTCAAATGCTTATACATTATTGATTATATATGCTAGAATAGATCTAACACCATGATATATAAAATGCTTGTATTGTTTACTTGTTGTTGAGGAAGTAATCTATCAATTCAAGCTGAAGATTGGAAAGCTCAACGGGGATCTACTTCAACCATCCGGAATAAGGTATGAGGTCTGATCCTTTAGTGTTAGACATTTTATTTCTATTGCATATTGGGAAAGATTGATTTCTAGAGTGAAGTTGTCTATTGTTGTACCCCAAGCCATAGGAATTTCTCTCCGTAACACAAGAAAAACATGGTGGGCTCTGCAAAGGATGTGTGTAGGGAAAGAACACAAAGAAGACATTTCCAAGTAGTGAAATCAAATCAAAAGGAATCTTGGAAATCATCCAGTCCAATGTATGCGGTCCTATGTCATCAAGCTCACTAAGCGGGTATGCATATTATGTTTCTTTTATTTATGGTTTTTCCAGGAAGACATGGGTTTACTTCATGAAGAACAAAGACGAAGTATTCAACAAATTCAAGGAATTCAAAGCATTGATCGAGAACCATACTAAAAAGAAGATCAAGACTTTTTCGATCAGACAATCGCAGAGAATTCACTTCAAATGAATTCAAGAGGCTATGCAAAGACTTAGGGATTAAGAGGGAGTTGTCCACTCCTTATAATCGACAATAGAATGGGATTGCAGAACGAAAGAATAGAACTATCATGTAAGCTGCAAGAGCAATGCTTCATGATCAAGATCTTCCTATGCATATTTGGGTTGAAGCCACCAGAAAAGCAGTGTATGTATAGAACCATACTCCACATAGAGTACTCAAGAACAAGACTCCTGAAGAAGTCTTCTCTGGAAAGAAACTAGAAGTCAGCCATCTCAGAATATTCGGCTATCATGTGTACATACACATCCCAAAGGAGAAAAGGACAAAATTATATCCTTTAGGAAATAAGGGTATATTTGTGGGATACTCTGAAAGCTCTAAGGCTTCGATAATCTACTTTCCAGGATACAAGAATATTGACATTAGAAGGGATGTGACATTTGATGAAGGAACGACTTACAACAAATCCAGAAATATACCTGCTGAAGAACCTGAAGAAGCAGAAGGAAAAGCACCCAGAATTCATGATACAACCATGAATGAAGAAGCTCAAGAAGAAAATCGAGAATTTGAAGAACCACAAAGAATTGTTGATCCACCTCTGGAGAAGAATCCTCATAAGAGAAAACCTGCTTGGGTACAAGAAGTTATCCAGGGTGTGGAAAGATATGGGGCTCCAGAAGAGAATCACAGAGAAAGAAAGAGGACCAGATCCTGCTCCGGATATGTATCTTTACTATGTGATTTCATTGATAAAGAACCTTCCAATTATGAAGAAGTGGCAGAATGAAAAGAATGGAAGGATGCTATGATCGAAGAATATCAATCGATCATGAATAATGATGTTTGGGATGTTGTCCCAAGACCAGAAGGGAAGTTAGTTGTAACTTCCAAATGGATCTACAAGATCAAGCATGCTGCAGATGGTCGCATTGAAAAGTATAAAGCAAGATTTGTAGCTCGAGGTTTCTCTCAAAAAGAGGGAATAGACTATGAAGAGACCTTTTCACTTGTAGCCAGATACACTTCCATCAGATTAGTACTTGCTTTGGCTACAGTGATGAATTGGAAGATACACCAAATGGATGTCAAGACTGCTTTCTTGAATGGTGACATGGAAGAGGAAGTGTATGTAGAACAACCACTTGGTTTTGAGACACACGATAGGGACTCTCATGTATGCAGATTTAAGAAAGCCCTATATGGTTTAAAATAGGTACCCACGACCCGGTACGACAGAATTGATAGCTTTCTATCCGGTTTGGGATTTACCAAGAGTAAAGCAGATTCCAACCTTTACTATAAGGTTGAGGATGGTAACCTAGTGATGCTTCTACTATATGTAGATGATCTATTTGTGATAGGTATAGATGGGTTGATTGGTGGCACAAAGAGAAAGCTTTCTGTTGAGTTTGAGATGAAGGACTTGGGGATGATGCATTACTTTATAGGTATGGAAGTGTGGCATAGTACGAATGGAATCTTCCTTGGACAAGGGAAGTATGTAGTAGAGATCCTGAAGAGGTTTGGGATGATGGACTGCAAGACTATGGCCACACCTATGGCATCAAACCTGAAGCTATTGAGTGATGCTTCATCAGAGTTGGTTGATGCTAGGATGTATTGTCAAATGATTCGGTCATTAATGTACCTAACGAACACAAGACCAGACATTTGCTTTGTTGTGAACACCTTGAGCCAGTTCTTGACAGATCGAAGAAATGCAAACTTGATTGCTGCAAAGCATATTTTGAGATACCTGAAGGGTACAGTTAATTATGGGCTCAAGTATGATGCAAATCAGAAGATTAACCTGGAGTGTTATGTTGATTTAGATTGGGCAGGCAGTGCCATTGATAGGAAGAGCACTTCATGGTGTTGCTTCAGTATGGGATCAGGTGTGATCTCTTGGTTTAGCAGGAAGCAATCTTGTGTGGCACTGAGTACAGCTAAAGCAGAGTATGTCACAGCTTGCTCAACTAGTTGTGAGGAAGTATGGCTACGGAAGCTACTGTCTAATTTATTTGATCTCCAGTTGGATGATACTTGTATACATTGTGACAACCAGAATTGCACGAAGTTTCAGAGAATCTAGTTTTCCATGACAAGTCGAAGTATATCGAGATCAAGTACCACTATATCAGGGATATGGTGCAGAAGGGAGCAGTGAAGCTCCAGTATGTTGCGATGGAGGAACAAATAGATGATGTATTGATGAAGCCATTGGCTAGAGTGAAGTTTGAGTACTTCAGGGAGAAGTTTGGTGTTCTCCAGATCGAGGTTTCCTCCAAGGGAAATTAATGAGTCCCGTAGCCATTCTGACATGGTGAGAGGATTGGTTCCTTCCATGGTCAGATGTAAGGGCTAAGCCATTCTGTCATGGTGAGAGGATTGGATCCTTCCATGAATAATATGAGTGCTGAGATCCATAGCCATTCTGACGAGTAGGTCAGATATAAGGGCTGAGCCATTCTGTCATAGTGAGAGGATTGGTTCCTTCCATGACAAATGTGAGTGCTAAGCCATTCTGATATGACTATAGGATTGGTTCCTATATGATCAGATATAAGGGCTATTGCCATTCTTGGAATGAAGCTGCCTGGTGAGGTACTAGGAAAACTCAGTTTATGACTGAGGGTCATTCTGATATGACCGTGAGATTTGTTCTCACATGATCAGATATGAGTGCATGGCCATTCTAATGTGACAGAGGGATGTGTTCCCACTTGATCAGATGTAAGGGTTGAATCCATTCTATCATGGCTAAAGGATTAGGTTCCTCCCATGTCATATATAAGTGCTAATCCATTCTGACTTAGTGTCAGATATAAGGGCTATCACCATTCTTTGAATGGAGCTACCTGGTGAGGTACCAGGGATCCTCAGTCTAGGACTGAGAGCCTTTCTGATGTGACTGAGGGATGTGTTCCCATGTACTTAGATGTAAGTGCAGTGGCCTTTCCACAGATGATAGTAGTTTCAGTTCCTATCATGCTGGTGGTTGTAAGTGCTGATCCTTTTCACAAATGATAGTAGTTTGGGTTCCTATCATGATGGTGACTATAAGTGCTGTTCCTTTTCACAAATGGTAGTAGTTTGAGTTCCTACCATGCTGGTGATTGTAAGTGCTAAGCCTTTCCACATATGGTAGTATTTTGAGTTCGTACCATGCTGGTGGATGTGAGTGCTATGCCTTTCCACAAATGATAGTATTTTGGGTTCCTATCATGCTAGTGGTTGTAAGTGCTGAGCCATTTCACAGATGATATTAGTTTGAGTTCCTATCATGTTGGTGAATGTGAGTGCTGGGCCTTTCTGATATGATTATAGGATTGGTTCCTACATGATCAGTTGTGAGTGTTGGGCGTGCCTTTCTGATGAGTAGGTCAGATGTAAGTGCTGGACGAAGACCTACATGGAGGCTAGGCCTAGAACCAACATGAAAAAGGGATAGCTCTGTAGAACTTCCTGTGACAAGAAGAATCATGAGATAGCACCAAGTGATGATGATCCAGATCGAGTGATGATCTAGATCAACTGATGATGATCCAGATCGAGTGATGATCCAGATCCAGTGATGACGATCTAGTATTAATGATCCAGATCGAGTGATGATCCAGATCCAGTGATTATGACCAGTGATGATCCAGATCCAGTGATGATGTCCCATGATAATCTAGATCAAGAGATGATCCAGATTCGAAGATTGATGATGACTTGAAGATGAAGATGACTTGAAGACTTAGAAGACTTGAGATGCATATGATGAGATGATCCAGTTCATGCAGAGAAGAAGACCAGTGCTGAAAACTTTGTCGAAAGAATGCCTTCCTAATTAAGAGGGAGTGTTGATGTATTTGTAACTTCAGAATGTATTCATCTATGTATCTTATGTATTGTAACCCGATGTTTATTATGGGATGTATCTATAATGTATTTGAGTCATATTGTCATGACGTGATATTCCAATTGGGAGGATCAATTATGTAAACTAGTCATGTCAAGTCATAGTGCATAACCCTCCGATTGTCTAAGGGTTAAAGTCCCCGTAGTTCCGGGGCACTAGGGTTATTAGACTCTCCTAGTAGAGGTCGGCCCTGGTAGGGTTTTAGTCATGTCAGGATTAGTATAAATAGAGAGCTGGAGTCTCTATTTAACACACAAGTATTCCACGCTCAAGTGTAGCGCATAGTTGAGGAAGGAGAAGACACTGGGGCCAGACAAAAAGAAGAGTACTGCTATTGGGAGATCACTTACTGTTTTGGGGCTTTTACTATTTTGGTGCTGATTCTATCTGTGAGGAAGTTGCGGGGTTTTCTCCTCTATGGTTTCCCTGAGGAAAACACTATGTTCGTTGTTTCTTGTGTTTTTATTGATGTGCTTGTTATTCTCTCAGTAAATATCCTAACATAATGCTAGCTTAATGTTGTAAAACTAACAGACACTGTTAGGAATAACTATGTATAGTTCATGCATGAATATTCTCTACCAAATGTATTAGATATTTTCATCTAAGGGATTTTATTTGGATATTAATTTCATGGTGTGTTTGTATTTGTTGCGCACCAGTGCATTTATGGAGTTTGAGAGAACCTTTGTGTTTATATTTAAATGGATGCACCGCTAAAAAAAAATTAATGATGGATTTTCTGTATCCACCTAAAACTATATATTCTGCTCAAGTTTCTTCTATTATTCAACGACAACAATTGCAATATTTCATAGTATATATATGTATATTAAACTTACCTTTTCAAACATAGTGGTTTCTAAAATATATTGAAAGTTAGATTGGAATATAGTTATTGAAAAATATTTAGGATTGTAGAGACGTATTTTGATTGTTTATTTTTCTTAAATGCAAGAATAAAAAATTGTAGTATCAAATGGGAAATTATTCAGATTTTAGATCATTCGATAATGTTCAAAATTCAAGGAGTTCTCCCTTTCCATCCCCAATAAATTCAACTTTTATTTAAATTTTGACTATTTATTTAAATTTAAGTTACTTAGTCATGCGAATCTAAAATTGTATAAATTTATTACTACAGGATCCCAATCCATGTTCAGCTTTGGATGCACACGATATTCTAGTGGTTCCAAAATGTCATAATCTCTTATTTTGAGAAAGATACCATAAGAAGTTCATGGATGAAAATGGGAAGTGGCTTTACCATGCAAATTATAACATGTCATCTTCAAGTCATAATTCAGATTCATTGACGGTAGTTCGTCATGAGCTAGAACTCTTTTATGAAACCGTACTATTTTTTGGTTGTTAAAAATGTCAAGGTTTGAAGGAGAACGCTCGGTGTGTCACACTCACCATTACACCAATGATATTGTTATCACAAGAAAAATACCCAAGGTTGTAAAGGCTATTCCCAAGTAACAACAAAAACAACTTTTAAAGAGAAAAATAGATTTTTTCTCTTTCGAGAGGGATCTCTCACAAAATATTAAGAAGGCCAGATATGTATAAGAAAAACTATTTGTAATGGTAAGATTTGTTGAAACTGAACACACAACAATTGAGTTATGGATTCAAGTTATGAATATAGATAAACAAAGATTTTGGATGGAATTTTTAAACAGAGGCAAGGTAGCTACTCAGTCATATTCAAAATTTGATTTTCTAGTGAAAAAGGAAGAACATTAACAAACCATTAAGACAGAGCATTGTAAAAATGAATTATGTATCAACTTTAGAAGAAAGGTTTGGTGTACATATGAAAAAAACAGCTAGAGAATAGTAAATATGAATTCTAAACTGTTATAATATCATTTAAAACATGAAGGAAAACATTATGGAGAGACAAAACTAGAAAAACATTCACATAAGAAGGGAAAGTACAGACTGCAACATGAACTAACACATGAATCTCTGAAAGACACCAACTTTCAGCTCTGTAATTTAAAGAAATACTTAAATACAAAATTTTCCAAAATCACACGGGTTCCAACCCTTACTTCATAAAATGTATGAATACTTATACAATTTCTCCTCGAGATGAACAATAAACTTAATTATCTAACATTTTTAACTATGTATTACATGTGTCAAAAAAATTATCTAGTACAAAATAGTTCTAAGATAACAAAACTTCTTAACTAATGAAATTAAAAACAACATTTTATCATAAAATATTTATTTCGCTGAAACTCCTTTTGCATTTTCTTCTTTGATGTTTGCATGGTTGTAACTTATATTTAGTTGATCCATATTGTTGAACTACTCTCCAATGTTTAGGATTAGGAAAATCTGTAGCAACCATGTCATGTGCCAGAGCTCCAAGTTCCATGATGTCTGCATATGAAAAACTAGGCACCTTGGTACACGTGACATTAAAATCAAATAATAACTCGAAATATCTAGCCAATTTATCAAACAAAATTATTCTAGACAGAGCCTGCTGCATATCTTAAGAATTACTATCCTCAGACCTGCAATTAACCAATTTATCCAGATATTCCTTTTGAGATAATAATGGCCCCTTTTCCTCCGAAAAGAAATGAATTCCCTTGCTTACCAATGGAGTAAATAAATTAATCACTTCTTTGACTTTATTACTTATAATATAAATTTTAGTTTATACAGTATCCAACATTCTGTATTTTCCAATCACTTTTGTAGCCCAAGGGATAACAACAACTCTGTCTCGGATATCAAACCTTCTAACATGATCTTCTGATAAGGTACTTAAAAAGTTGATAGAATCCTGAGCTACTTCCATTGGATTCTTATTTAATTCTTGTTTTACTATCAAAATATTATGTTTGGCTTCTTTTAGAGCACTCTCCAAATCTGCAATATAATCTAAATATGGTCTAAACTTTTTAGCTTCTAGAATAATCTTATCCCAAATCATATTTCTGGCCCCTTGCAAGGCCATTTGGCTAACCACCTGCTTTGTTAATTTGGTATTCTGATTCATTAGTTCTTGACATTTTTCCTCTACTTCCTTGATCTCTTCTTCTCTTTTCAAAATTTTCTCTTCTATATTCCTGTTTTGTTACTTTAACTCTGTGAGTTCTACATCTTTGAGGTTTATCTGAGCCATTTCTTTAGAAAGAGAGATTGCATCTATTTCTACAGAAGGAACAGTAAATTGATTTTTAACTTCTTCACATTTTTCCTGTAATTCTTTTTCTCTAACTATCAGCTTAGTTATTAGGTCCTTCTAATTTTCTATGAGAAGCTTAGAATCCCTTTCCCAATGCTTTTCTTTTTCTTTGTTCTTTAACAACTTGTCTTTACAATCAATCAATTCAGTGTTTAACGTCTCCTTCTCCTTCTCAAACTCTATCAACTCTGAGGTTTGAATAAGTTGAGTGGGAGAAATTTTCAATTTCGTTTTTAGCACCTAAACTTATTTATCTTTCACATCAAACAACTTTTGAGCCAATGCTCCTTTGTCTGACTTCTCATCAACCTTCAAAAATTCCTCCTGCAACTTTTTAATTTTGATTCGAAGGGCCTTGTTCTCAACCTTTTCTTTCCGTAGGAGGTCCTGAGATTTATTTTTATTGGACTCCAATTTAGACACCTGTAATGTATATTTAAGCAGTCTTGTATATATGATATCACCCGTTTCTCTGTGAAAGTGTATCATATCTGTGGTAGGGATATTCTCTAAGTTCAAATTCACCTCTGATACCTTATTACCAGCAGTCATGTCCAAACCGAGGGTATCTTTGGCATGATCCCTTATAGTTTTTAAAGCTACATCTAGCTCTGAAAATTGTCTCACTTCCTCGTATAACTCTAGTGTTTCATCCAAGGTTTTATCAGCCACTTCCTTATAGGTATTCAACCACTCCTCTTTTGATGTATACCTATTTGGGGTTAATCCATAAAATAGATATTCTTGAAGCTCGAGACCAGTTACTTTTCATTTTTCTTGCTTCTGTTTACCTTTCACACTACTCTTATTCACTTGTACCATTTGTCCCTCTTGTCCAATTTTATTCTTCTTCGGTGTACTAGCACTGTATGATTCTTCAGTGTCCATGAAACATGGATTTTCTCTCTTCTTTGAATTTCCTGAAAAACTTATTAATGATGAAATATTACCAGCAACTACAACTATGTTAGAAATATCCATTGGGGGAGAATTATTTCTAGGTATGGATGAGACAGACTCTTGTTCCATGCTAATATTATCTGGGATTTTGTTAGGATAATATTCCCAATTAGCTACCTCTCCGAGTCCAGCTACTTCAGTATGTTGAAAAGGATTATTGTTTTTTTCCTATCTTCTTTTAGAGATTACCTGGTTTGGATCATAGTTGATAGAAACTCTCAAAGAAAACCCCATGCTTCTGAGAAGATTATCAATTATTGGTAGAGAAGCTCTACTTTTGACAACATATGGCCCTTCCTCTGAGGGAAATTCAATATCTAGACTATTCCTGAAGTTTAAGATGTGTTGCTCCTCAAATGTAATCCTATGTCTAAAAAATTCCAAAGAAAATATTCTAGTTTTCAGAAAGGATGGAAGAATATAAGACTAGTGCACAAATCCATATAACCTTATAATTATTTCAAAATCTTAAAGGAACTAATATCCTATCCTTTTACTACGGGAAAGTTGCAATGTTTCCTTTATCTCTAGCAATACCCTGGGAAATATTTCCTGAAATAAAATGTGGTACATTTATTCCATCAAACAATTCATAAACTTGCAATAATCCAAGGTGATTTCGTCAGTTATTACCAACTTAGGAATCTATAGGTTATCTTCATTATCTGATAAGAACATCTTCAAAAAAAAGGGCTAGAATCTGAAAACTATGGTACTGTGAAAGTTGACTAACTAAGAATGAATGTTCTCATCTAGGAACTCATCAAAACTAAGGTAACAAGACTGGAGAGACTAACCTAGAAGTTCATACTCAATTGGGAAAGTACTTAATATAAACAATAGACACAACAATGACTCTGTAACATAGCCATTAGTGTCTAACCCCAAAAATTGACTGGCTAAAGTTAAACACTACTGGGTTTCTTCATTAAGCAAAACTAGGTCAATAGGGTAAGATAAACTTATAACCTCACTATCATGCTTTGGACATGACTTCAAAAAGGCTTCCTTACTCTCGGCTGTAGACTCTTGGAAGAAATGTATGATGTTTTCTTCTTTGTACTCCTAGGATAAATGAACAAAATAATCTGGGATAGATAGGTTTTTGTGGATAACATAGGCATGAATAGGGAAAAGGATCCTAGGCTTAGGCTTATTCACTATGAATTCTTCAACTGCAAAATAATTATTCGCACACCACTCGACAAATTCAGCGAAATTGGGGGTCTGGTCAACAGAGAAAAAATAAAAGAGAGACCTAAAAACATCGTGGGTGTCACTATTGTTGTCCTTAATAATTTTCAATTTATTTTTAGCCATCTCAATTGTTTCATTCAGTAAAATGGTACCAAAAACATCATCATTTTTTTCTTTAAATATTTTCTCATCCTTCTGATAGGAAACCCATAACTCTTCACTATATTCCAATTATACCAATGTTATTTCATCAATTTTTAGAAGGACTTGGAAAGTTTCAGGATGCCTACCTTCTGAATTAGCATAGTGTTCTTGTCCATGTTGGCACTTTGTGCACAGTCAAGGTTATCATCAATTTCCGATGCTTAGAAAAAAAAACCTCTAAACTCCACGTAGACGTGTTTATATTTTCTTATGTTTCATAACCATTTCCCATATCTCAAAATCTATACCGTATATTTGTTTTTCTTAGGAAATATAATCTTTTTATGTGCAAGATCTCAATACAAAGACTCAACATTATCACCATGCACAACTTGATTCGGACGAATCAATATCAACCATTCATTTGCAATCTACCTTCATCAAAACCTTCAAACCATGAAAATATTTAACATTTAAGTTAATCATTTTAGATCTGATCAATTGAGAATATTACATTTGTGGAATGCACCTTATCCGTCGATCAAAACCCAACGACTATTACAACTGTTGATCAATGTAGCCCTTACCACTTTGCGTGGATTTCAATTTGGAATTTCTCTATGTGGAATTGTTTGCGACCATAGCTATATTTCTTCTCACATCTCGTCTTGGCTGATCTTTTCACCAATTAACCAATTCTGTAAATCCAAAAAGTTGGTTTTTCCTTGCATCTCTGATCTGTGGAATTCCTTTCCACCACTGATCTACAACATCTTTAATATGAGTCGTCGATATTTGACACCTTTTACATCCATTCTGCTGATGAGAACATTTCAATTTCTCCCCCATGTTTTAAACAAAACAATACACCAACGTAGATCAAATCTATTTCTTCATCCTATGACCCATGATGAAATATGATGCTAAGCCATTAATCTAAATGGCGCTTCCACAAAATTTTCCAGTATGATCATTTCCAAACCCTTCAATTAAACAATACACAATTTCAAATATAGTGCTAACAGTTGACTCCACTAGGGATACTATCCTCCCTGTGAGGTAGCAAAGAACCCCGTAGACAAGTTGCCAAACCCATTGTTAATCTAAATCTTTTTATTTTGTCTTTCTAAAAGAAATATAAAAATAAAATATGGCTACCCCTTCCCATCTTAGGTCCTTCTCTATGGGCATCAAATATTATAGCTCACCATCTATACTGATTGAAAGTAAAGAAATATTTACACTATAATACATGGAATTTCTTTTCCCCTTATTCCAAATAATGATTCAGAAATCTCCCATTAAATGTACCTCCTTCATATTGAGACTATCTCGATATTGTAGAATATAAAAATTATTATCCCTATGTGTTGCAATAATGTATGGACCTACCCAAAAATGATTAAATTTACCATGCTTTCCTTTGTCTTTATGTGTGTGGAAATTGAACCCAAGAGGCAGAACAATTACCCTCACAAAATTGCTAATCAAACATGCAAAATTAACACAAAAGTAAACTCAAATTGCAGCATAACACTAATTTGTATTGAATAAGTGTACAATAGAAAACCTTGTGAAGTAATAGGATTTTGTAATATATAATTACATGAGAGGTTTGAATTCATATGGATTCCATTCGAAATAGTCAAAAAGCAGGCTTACCGAAACTAGTCAAATCCCACATAGGTGCATAAAACAGTTTCCAAATATAGGTAGATGCTCACAAATTTGCTAAGTCAAGTGGGCAAGATAAAGAGGGATCAAAATACAAATCATGCATTATTTTAATTGGATAAAAGAGGGAGTATGATGTGGGAAAAAAACAAGGCAGTTACACATAGTCTAACTTTTCCTTTTTCCTTAAATCAGCTATAAAACAAGGCAGCTTTTTAGAAAAAGCAGATATGCACTTTGGAGAATCTGGAATAAAGCTCACATGCTAAAATGGGTTTCCACGATGTTTCACAAGTGCTCCATGGCTCATTTTTATCATGTGTTGACTTCTAGGACATGTAGAAGGCAACTAGCATAGAATGGAACCTAGGAAACTAGGTAATAAGACAAAAATGATTAAATTAATGTCTAATGTAGGTAAATATGGGTTTATTATTCTAAAACCCCTCCTTAATCCTGAATTTATGAGTAAATATCAGAAAAATATAGGGCCTAGAAACAAGGCTCAGTCACCTTTTACATACTGCTTGTCCATACAACCAAGGAAAGAGGCAAAAATCGAGTGGGAAAAATCCTCCCTTAAACATGGACATGAAAACAAAACTTGGAAATCTTGTCATCAACCATGCTTCATAGCATGATCAGTAGTCCCCAATAGTGAATTGATATTTCTGAAGGTCTTCTCGCAAAAAACTTTGGTGAAGATGTTTGTTACTTGTTCAGAAGATGCACAGAAGAGTAGAAGTTAGAACAATGGTACCATCATGCACAATATGTTTGATGTAGTGCATATGGATCTCAATGTCCTTGGATTTTCATCTCTGAAATAGATCATTTAAAATTTAAATGGTGCTCTGATTATCACAGTAGATAATAGTTGAAAACTCTGATTCGAAGCCACATTCTCCAAGTATCCCCTGCAACCATAAACATTGACTTGTTTCATTTACAACTCCTCTATACTCTGCTTTTGTAGATGAGAGTGCTATGTAACTATGCTTCTTGATTTACCAGCTGATTGGACCTTCTACAAGCATGAACACATCTCCTGATGTATACTTTTTATTTGTGTTGTCACCTACCCAATCAATGTCAGTAAACCCAATCAAATCAAGATCATATTTTGCTCTGTAGAAGATCCCATGAGTTCTTGTTCCTTGAACAAAGTTTAGGATCCTTTTGGATGCCCTCCAGTGGATATCATGAGGCTGATCCATGTATATTGAATCCACACTAGCTGCATACGATAAATCAGGTCAAGTGTGTGTAAGATAAAGAAAACACCCAATCAATTACATATACAGTGTATTATTTACCATAGGAGAAGAACCTGCTTCTTCAAGCTTAACTCCTAAAAGGAAGGGAGTCTTTCTTGGCTTGCAATATTTCATGTTGAACTTGTTCAGCAAATCCAGAGCATACTTGGACTGATGTAATTTTATTCCATGTTGGTATTGAGCAATTTCGAGACCCAAGAATTGGCTCAACAATCCCAAATCTGTCTTACAAAATGCATGGTTCATTGCATCATTCAAGGAGGAAATCTCTTTCTTTGAACTTCCTGTAATTAGTAGGTCATCCAAATACAAAAAAATAATCATCAAATAACCATGAATCAGCTTCAAATAGACATTAGGATCAAAATTGCATCTAACAAAACTCAGTGACAGCAAAAAGCATATCAATCCTGGCTTGAGCCCATACAACAATTTATTTAACATGCACACTAAATATTGATTAGAAGAAAACCCTTCAGGTTTATGCATGTAAATATCCTCATTAATATCTCCATTTAGGAGAGCACACTTCACATCCATGTGATGTACTTCCCACTGCTTCGAAGCTGCAATGACTAGAGCTAGCCTTATGGAGTCCATATTTACCACTGGTGCAAAGGTTTCATTGTAGTCAATACCATGTACTTGTGAGTAGCCCTTGGCTACCAATCTTGCCTTATATTTCAAATTTGAACCATCAGCAGAAAAATTAGTTTTGAAAACCCACTTACATTGAAGTAGCTTCCTCCCTAGGGGAAGATCAACCAATTCCCAAGTGTTGTTCTTTTGGAGCGAGTGGAATTCTTCTTTCATGGCTGTTTGTCATCTTGGATCATGTGCTGCATATTCATATGTCTGTAGATATGATTCAACCATCAGATAGAACTTCTCAGCAAATAGAGGATCTTTCACACAAAGAGCACTCTCAAATTGAGATCTTGTCCTCCTAGTGTCATTAGGATTTCCAGCTAGTTCCCCAGCCGCATGAGTGGTATTTGCTGCCCATTTTGGTCTTGTAGGAATGTTAGGATTTGAAATCAAATCATCATTATAATACATATGAGAATCAGGAAACTCTTTAGTCTCTTCACTTGCAATCAATGGTTCTGGTGGTGAAGAGGACTCTCCAACTTCAACTGCTGCTAAAGGATCTTCTTGGAACTGAACACTTATTTCAATGAAATATTTGTTAGTGCTCAAGTTGATTAGATTGTACCCTTTTGAATCTTTATAATACACAACAAATAGGAACTCTTGGCTTTGGGGTTGCAAAGCCTTCCTCTTTTCAGTTGGAATTCTAGCCCAAGCCTTTGCGCCAAAAATCTTGAAATGGGTCACATCTGGATTGTGCCCACTCTAATATTCAAAAGGAGTGATGCCATAAAGATGCTTATGAGGCACCCTATTTTGGATGTAGGATGCATATTTTATAGCCTCATCCCAAAACTTTGGTGGAAAAGTCTTAGCCTCCATCATGCAGGTTGCCATCTCCTTCAGTGACCTGTTCTTTCTCTCAGCAACACCATTTTACTATGGTGTGTAAGGGAATGAATGTTGCATCTGAATACCTAAATCTTTGCAATACTAAATGAACTCAGACTTGACATACTCACCACCATTTTCAGATCTGCGGATCTTGAGTTTCCTCCCATACTGGTTTTCAACGAAGGCTCTAAAGACTTTGAAGAGGTCAAAAATTTCAGACTTATGCTTTAGGAAGTGAACCCAACAATACCTAGAAAATTCATCTATGAAGGTGAGTGCATATGTGGATTGAAGCATGGCCATATAAGGAAATGGACCAGAAATTTCATTGTGGATCAACTCAAGAGGTGCATAGGTTCTCTTATAACTAGCTCTCTCATACTTATGCTCTGGGTGTTTTCCTAGGATACAACCTTGACTGAATCCCTTAGAAAAATTGATCTTTGGTAACCCTATGACCATATATTTTTCACTCAAATCAGAAAGATACCTATCGTTAAGATGGCCAAATATTTATTTCTTCATCAGCATAAATAAGAAGAGCAGAGGGGTTTCAGTAGGGTAGAAAATGGGAAAACGTGTATACCTTCGAAGTGTGATCAACAACACCTTTTGTTATGACTTTACCATTCGAAATCTTAGTGATTTCAACATCATTAGGGGAGAATATGACCTTATTTGGAGACCCAGTATGAGTCACCTGATACACTGACAAGAGATTAGAGGCAAGACCTGGAGCATAAAACACACTATTGAAATTACCATGGTCAAGATCAATGCTACCCTTCCCCAAACTGTTAGTGAGAGAGTCATCTCCCAAAACTATTGCTGGACCTTTTGACAAGTCGAGAGAGGAGGATGAATATTTTGTATAATCATATGTCTAGAAGTTCCATATTCTATGACGAAGTTAGGTGAGCTTGATGTGCCAGCAACCAAGGCATGTACTCTCTCTCTTTCTTCTGAATTTGATCCTCCTTCCCTCTTATTTGAGCCATCAAGAAGGCAGATGTTATTGTTCTATAGGAGTTGGGTCAACATGTCAATTTGCTTCTTCATACAAGAGCTCTAAGGATGATAGCCCTTACTGCAGTATGCGCACCTGCTCATTTCTCCTTTGTTCTTCCACAACAAAATTTGAGGCCAAAATACGATGCCTACCATGTCTGAAATTTGACACTAACCTGTCGGGTATTCAAAACCCTCAATTTTTTTTGTCGTAGGTGGTGTAATGACGGATAGTTGATAGCTAATTCAAGGCTATCGTATTTCCTATGGCTAGGCCGTCGGATTTCCTACATAAATGTCGTCATATTTCCTATGGCCAGGCCGTTGGATTTCCTACAGAAATGCCGTCAGATTTCCTATGGCAAGGCCATCATATTTCCTATGGTGATGCTGTCGGATTGCCTATGGAAAGGCTGTTGGATTTCCTATGACAATATACCATCGGAGCCATAAAAATTTCGTTGGATTTCAATAGCTTATAGGCATTGAATGTCGAATAACCAATGGGATACTATATATTAGTAAAAAAAAGTGTATGCAGTGGCAAGTTTACTTTGAGATATGCTATAGATATCATGAAGTATGACCTATAGAGTAGTACCCTATGCAATGTGAGTTTGGCCTTGGGACCTCCTGCTAGTTTGTTTGATGGCTTGGTGGGTTTTGTACTAGAATATTGAACTAGAGCTCCTTCATAATGAACATAAACTAGCAATTGTACCTAGGGGTGCAATAAAAGAACATCGTGTTGCAAGCTAAGCAAGGAGATGTGGACATATACAACAAGATATTATATTCTTCACATAATCAACCATTACATTATCGGCATGTATTCTTCTCTCATCCAAATGAGAATGGATTGTTAGTTTGTGTAGTTCTTATGTTACAATCAAGTGACATTACATAAATTTATCGATCTATCTACTATCTTGTTGCTTATACTAATGATTGTCAAATTCCAATTTATTAATAAAATCTGGTTTTTTGTATCCTTATCTTTCTTAGAGTTTTGTTGGGCACATGGGCAGACCCGGGTTAACGCTTTATACGTCGCACCAACAAAAGACCCACTGTGTTGGCCCTTTCGGCAACAACCTGCGCGCAGGTTGCAGTCTCACCCGAAACAGCAATGGGGGGCCGCAGAATCAGGTTTCTGCATGCAGAGAGGGGTATTACTGTACCTTAGCCTTTCTAAATAATTACTAATCAACTTCTTATTAACTTATCATTCATTCACATATAACTTCACAGCATAATAAACAAACCAAACTTGCATAACCCACTACCGGGAATTCACAGCGAAGCTTAGTATTAACAGAGATCTTATATTATCAGATATATTCAGTTTAATGCATGAAAATGAAAGAAACAGGAACAACACAACAAAACCACAACACCAAATATAACGTGGTTCACCCCCAGTGTAGGGGATACGTCCACAAACTGCGTTTTATTCCTCTTTCCTCAAAACCACAGTTTATCTGCGCACTCAGCTGCAGATTCCTTCAGCTAACTGATAGCCGCACACACAGCAACAGGCTTCTGCGCACACAGCTGCAGAGGTCGTCCACGCACACAGCTGGGACTTGTCCTTTCCTTGCCAAAAACCAACCTTACTTCACCTTATCTTTCTTACATCAAAAGCCTAACCTATCCATTTTCCATAAGCGCTTATTTATACTGCGCAGCTTTACAAAAACCCTGGTCTTAAACCATGGGCACCCACAAAACCCTAAACCCTGGATTTAAACCATGGGCTTATTACAAAAAGAGAGGGTTTTGACTTACCCTGACACCCCTAAGACTATTTTGACCCAAAGCTCCGCTTACAAATTAACCGCGGAGTTACCCCCTATGGAGTATGCGCCCCAACAGGCCCCTAAGACTCACTAGTGGCCCGTCCCGGGACACTCGGCGTCTTCTCTTGTGGCTGAATCTTCTGCGCGAGGGTCTGGAAATGACTGGTGAGATTATGCAGTATTTCATCAGTGTCTTGCTCCTTTTCCACCATCTCCTATAGTACTGAAGAAGAGTCTGTATCAGCCTTTTCCTGTGCATAATTGTCATATGTCTTCAAAATTTTGAGCTGGCTTTCCGCAGCATTGGTCAACTCTAAGGCTTCATCTACCAGGGGCTGTAGCGCACTTTCCAACATTGTCACCTTCATCCTGCAGGACTCGATCTCCTACTGAAGTTCCTTGCTGCGTTTTACTCTAGCCATCTTCTGCATAGGTGGCAGCGTCTTGATCTCTATTCGGACTGCATCGAGCTCGTCCTGGCGCATCTTGATGGTTTCCTGAATTTTCCCTACATCGGGATGATCCTGTAAATTTGCCCAGGCTTCTATGCTGTCTTCCAGTAGTTTTGCGACACTAGCCATGTTGTCTGATATTTTTGTTGCTGAAGCCTTGATATCCTGCTGGCGCTGTTCGCGTTCCTCTGGAGGAGTCTCGGGAGGGATGCATAGTTGTAGTTCTGCAATCTGTTGCTGATATTCTATCTTCATCTGTTCTAATTCACTGTGGGACTGTTGGGCATAGTTTTTCATCTTAGCAATCTTCTGCTTTGGTTCTTCTGTTTCCTGTATGTTGGAGCCAGACAGACTCCGACATGCCTCATCCAACGCTTGCAGTAGCGTGACTGTTGTCTGCTCGGCCTCTTTCTTCTGTTGCTCGATCTCTTGTAGGCGCGCAGCGAAAGTTTTGTTCTGCTTGATGGATTCCTCCAGTTGGACCTGTGACACTTGAGCTCGGGTATGGATCTCCTTTGTAATCGCGAGCTGTCGAAGGTGCAACTCTGACATAGGTATCTTTGTATAATAAAGCTCTGCACTTATATTTGTCGGGGGTCGAGGATCGATGGCAGGCTGCATCAGAGTTGCACTGGAAACCTGTCCCTGGGGGTCCCTAAGGGGCCATTGTGTACCGTCCTACTGTGGGGGTGCCATAGTGCTGCTCGGCGCAGTACTGGGTGCTGGTTTTGCAATTAGCTCTTTTAACTCTGATACCCTGGTTGTGAGACTTGCGAGGCTGGCAAGATGTAGCTCCGCGAATTTGGACCATTTTTTAGTAAGCACCAACGTAGATTGTTCAAGAGCATGCTCTAGTGTACTCATTGTGACAGAGGCTTCCTCCTCGATATCTTTATCCTTTGATGCCTTTACCTTTTTGCGAGACTGTGGCTTGGTTACCTCGGCTACTTCGGGCGACTTGCGCTTCGCCGGTGGGGTAGGATCTGGTATGGTCTTGACCGACTCCTCATCCTGTTCATCCGGCTCATCCTGTTCACTATCACCATCCTGGTCATTATCATTTATCTGGGAAGCACTTGGGTCTTCGCTATCTTCCAACGGGCTTTGCTGCTGCGCCTGACTAGTACCTGCGCCAATATTGATAGCTGGAGGAACCGAAATAGAAGGTTTTTTTCCTAAATCTTTCAGCCATTCAGCCGGCCATTGCTGAACAATCCGATGGATATCTAGTTCAGTGACTACATATGGTAATTTGAAACATTGCCGTTGAGGGTCTGCACGAGCTTGAAGGAAAACATGATGCATGTCGGCGCTAAAGTGCGCAATCCCCTCGTACTGAGAGAACACCTCATTGGTAAGGCGAGGTGTTCGCAATATCTCATAGTGAAGGCTCATAGCATAGAATACGAACACAGTGTTCGTCATCTGTTGAGTTTCCTTTTCTGCGGATACCCAAAGGGAGGCGTACCTTGTTGCCCCCAGTGTGCCGGGGTTTACTTTGACAAACTGAGCTTCAGTGGGTTCCTTCCATCCAACTAACGCAATAAGGATTATAAGCCATGAATAATGAAAAGGTCTACCTTTTTCTTACGCATCACGAGCATCCTCCAAAAATTCCTTCGCCAGATAGCCAGCCCAGTTATAAGTATACCCCTCGGCGCAGTTCATAGCAATCCTGATAACCGGGGCAGGAACTTCAGTTGGCCTGCATTTCTGGATAAGTTTGCAGGCTAAGAGTTCAGCTGCAAACCTAATGGGCTGTGCCTGAATCGCGGAAGTATGATACCCTCGTTTCCCTTTTGTCAGGCCAAACTGCTCCTTCATGGTTTGTGCGAGCTTTGTGTCTTCATGTTTGGACGGAAACTCGGTTCCCGGATCTGGTCCCGCCATAGGTAATCCTGTGATCCTATGGATAAGGGCGGGGTCGATAGGAACTTGTTGGTCCCCTATCCATAGATAGCCGTCATGTACCAATGCTATTAACTGCTTGGCCACTACATTCACATGTATACCGCGTCTGAAATGGGGAATGTTGAATAGCTTGAGTAGGCCAGCTTTGTCCAAACCTGCAGCCCATGGTTGCACTTCCAGTAGCGTGACCTCATGGTCGGGGTACCTGACACGGTGCAAGTATTCGGCTGGGTCAAACTATGGGAAATTACTATAGTCATTGGTGTCATGATCGCTATACTTAAGCCGATCAATCTTCCCTGTCATACTGCCAATCAGGTGCACTCCTGATGGTAATGAAGGTGTGGCTAATGTAAACTGCTTCGTCCGCCAGGGTAGCGTGGTTCCTGGGCGAACAGGTGGTAAGTATGGTGGTCGTGGCGGTGGAATATTCTCACTTCCCCTGGCCGTCGCCTGGGTGGAACCAGAGGGCTCCATGGGAGGAGCTGCTGGTGTTTTCCCTGTTTGCTGCGGTCGGTCTTGGTTGCGTTTGGTGTGAATTTCAGTTCTAGACTTTTTCCTGGCAGACCGTGTCTGCATTGGCCGTGGTGGGGCTGGGGGAGTGGCTTCATAGTGAGCTATGGCAGGCGGCCGAACAGAGCAGGTGATTAGACCCTCTCGCTCGAATTCTCGGACCAAGGCGTCAATCTCACGTTCAGTGGTCATGGATTCACTCACAAGGCTTAAAGGAATGCGGAATGTGATTTTTCCTATTTTAGGGATCTTCTTATACATGCTAGCAATCAATTCGGGGAGGACAGTGCATTGAAGGCACCAAATCGGATAAAAATCTTGTCCTTGTGAGACATAATTTCCAGTATCGGTCTTAGTACAGTCATTTAAAGCACTTAAAATCCCGCCGCCGCCAAACTGGTTACCTCCCAACGGTCGAATTTTGGGCCTCGAGTCATTTTCAGTCTGTGGTAGAAGCATGGTCACAGCCTCGGGGTGATAAGAAATGGCGGCCCAATAGTGTGCTGCGACCCAACCCGGCAATATCTGCGACAGGATGATTAAATTTGACGTGCGAGCGTCTGGGCTCTGCCCCTGAAACTTACGTCGCACGTCTTGAGCTTGTCTTATAGATGTGGTGCGTGCGACCTCCTGGGAGGTTTTCCGTCGGAGCTGAATTCTTGTAGCGGCATCCCCCCAGGTTGTGGTTGCGCCTAGTGGTATTCCCAGAGGTTGGATGTTCTGAGACTGAGGTACTTGGTCCGGCACCCGTAGAAGAGTGTGTCCAAGATCTGTCATCCTGACCTGGGCAGGCAGTTCTTGAGGCTGTGCTCTGAGGCATCGAAGAGACTGAGTGATCTGTGCGCACCTATGGCCATGTAGCTCGTACAGTCGTTGCTTCCAATTGTCCAGACCATCGTCTGAATCAGACATGCAGGAGCTATCACATTGCCAATCCATTACACCATCAGTATTAGGTTCGACATAATCTGCATCCGTGGGTGTGATGTTATAGATGTGATCTAAAGTATCCTGCTCCCCTCATCTCTAAGTGGTTCGGTATATCTCTCTCCTTGGGATGGATCGAGGGGTATAATAACGCGCAGACCATTTCCTTCGAAGGTCATCTGCCGCCTTTTAAGGTTGACGACTGCAGCATTGGCCATGGCCCACTCAATTCCCAGCAGGGCAGGGTAAGGGTTGCTGTCATCAATGATCTCAATTACTTTGAAATCTGCCAGAGTACTGACCCCATCAATGTCGATTGGGACACTAAGAAGTCTCCCCAGCGGTACAATCTTTTGCTGGTTAGCTAGTCGCAGCTGTATGGGTGACCAAACCAGGGAAGGCATTCCCATTTGTCGCCACGTCTGCTTAGGGAGGACATTGACATCTGATCCTAGATCGAGGATTACGTCAATCATATCATATTCCCCTATCTGAACATTCAACCTCATTTCCCGTCCCGTTCGTCGGACACGACTAACAGTTTTCTCCGGATCAAGTCCTCTCTGATGGTCTGTGACAGCAAGAACTTTTTGCAGCTCGTTTAGAGCGTTTTGATTGCGCAAGAGTTTCATACAGCTCTGCAAGAAAGAAGATAGTGTACTTACTTTATCTGGCGAGGCCCCCTGTAGCTGCGACGCCTGCTGGTGTTTCCGCGCAGGGATGTCTATGGCGCCATCAATATTAGCGCACCGGTCCTCCCGAACTGATGTGGTATCCTTCGCCGGACCAGGGGTAGGTCCTTTTTTACAGATCTATTGTGAGCTCATTGTGGTAGGTTGTCCTGGCGGGTATTGAGAATGTGTCATAGCTCCACTCCGGGTGACCACATTGAGGGCGGGGGCAGGTCGTTGTTCCACAGAAATCAACTGAATACTAGAGGTAGGGCTACGGCTATTTTCCTGTATCTTTGCAAGGAGCTGTGGACATTTTTCAATGACGTGATCTACTGCGCGGCAATATCAACATGTCGTAGTGGGGTTTCGACAGTCGCGGGCCAAATGACCAGCTTGGTTACAATTGTAACACACAACCTGGCCTCTACCTCTACTAGTCATTCCACCACGACTGCGACCACCAAAAGCACCTCTGCCGGGGTTGCCACCTCGGTATCCATAACCATAATTATTCTGGTTGTCGTTATGGACTCGGTAAACATCAGAGGTGCGCTCTCGCATAAGGTCATAGCTGTGACATTCTTCTTCATTATGGCCAACAGACTTACAAAACTGGCAGTAGGGATTTTTGGGAACTGGGACATATCTTTGGAGAAGAGGGCAGTGCTCAGGGCGATGCTAGCCAGAGGTGCGAAAAATCTCACAATATATCACACCGGCATTGACTTGGGTGGGCGCGCCAGAGGTAAGATAAGTTTTGACCATGGGGCACTGGTCCCTATCATGACCTTCAGTCCGACATTGCGTACACCAGACCTCCTCGCGACTGGTTTTAGCTTTCTTCATGTCACGAAGTTCCAGGGCCATTGCTGCCAATTGGGCTTGGATTTGAGCAAGACCAGAATTGTCTTCGACGGGAGCGGTTTCTAGCTTCATTGCGATTTCCAGGGCCTCTTGCTGGTCAGCAACCTTCTGTTGCATGAGCGACGTTCTGATATGCGGCAGTAGCGCAGCAATAAACCATTCCTTGTGCTACACAGGACTAATGGTAAAGCTGACTTGATATAATAAGATTTTGAATCTCTGGTCGAAGTCCCACACGGATTCTCCGCGCCGTTGTTGAATCTCTTTGAGTTCAGTGATGCTCTGTGATTCTGATTTCGGTTTCTTAAATTCCTTAATGAGGGCGGCTTTGATTTCATCCAAAGTAGGGTTCTTGTTTCTAGAAAATTTCATGAACCAGGTCAAAGCCCGGTCGCGAAAGGAAGTAATAAGCTGTGCAGTTCTCACATCCAGGTCGGTAATACCTTTTGCGTTCCAGACGGCTTCACACAAAAACCAGAACTATTCTGGGTCTTCTGATCCCGTACCTTTGAAAATGGGCAGCTTAATATCATCAGCTAGGTGGGCCATGTTGGGTTTGGGAGGTTGAGGGGGAGGGCAGGCCTTTGACGGGGGGGGGTTTACAGGGTTAGGTTGACCTCTGGTTGGTATACTTGGACTTGGTTGCCGGGCACACTGCGGCCGAACTTTAGGGGTAACAAAGCGACGCTGAGGTGTAGTAGGAGGGTGTCCTCCGGGGTCGGCCTGTGAAGGGCTGTCAGGGGGAAGTGCGGTGGTCTGTCCTGAAGAGTAGGATTCAAAATTGCGTTTGTACCATTGCTTACTTTGGGGCAACCCCGTTGGCGCGTCGAAGGTATTTTCTCTTGCAAACATATGTTAGTACTAGCAGTCTGACTCAAATAATAAGATGCCCTTTTCAACCAATAGTATTTTAATCTTTAAGCTTAAGGAATTTAAAAACTTACCACAGGGCCCTGTAAAGAACTACCGTTCAGCTTCACTGAAAGAAGTACTTGTATCAATGGAGAACTCTGTCACAAAGGCCTCCAACGTTCGCGTCGTCCAGAAGTCAACAGCGTGAGAGACCTCGTTATTCACGTTTTTCACAAGGTTGACCCTTGCGGGGGTCCACGCATGAATCTGTCGAGTTTGAAAGTTCGTCCTTCTTTCCGTTAACCTAGACAACCACTGGTGCAACTCTATATGGAAACGACCAAAGAAAATTTCATAAGTATCACAAAAAACATACCGTTGTAAAAAGTCACTTGCGCTTCGACTCGGATTCGTATTTTCTTGCTGCGCAAATTGCAGACAGGTCGCAGCGAACCAATCACTGACGTCCTGCCCCGAGGGCCTCCAGAACATAGCCCTTGTGGTACAAAGTAAACCCCTCGCGAGCAGTTATTGAGTTCAGCCGGCAACGGAACCAATTTGTTGGGCACATGGGCAGACCCGGGTTAACGCTTTATACGTCGCACCAACAAAAGACCCACTGTGTTGGCCCTTTCGGCAACAACCTGCGCGCAGGTTGCAGTCTCACCCGAAACAGCAATGGGGGGCCGCAGAATTAGGTTTCTGCATGCAGAGAGGGGTATTACTGTACCTTAGCCTTTCTAAATAATTACTAATCAACTTCTTGTTAACTTATCATTCATTCACATATAACTTCACAGCATAATAAACAAACCAAACTTGCATAACCCACTACCGGGAATTCACAGCGAAGCTTAGTATTAACAGAGATCTTATATTATCAGATATATTCAGTTTAATGCATGAAAATGACAGAAACAGGAACAACACAACAAAACCACAACACCAAATATAACGTGGTTCACCCCGAGTGTAGGGGCTACGTCCACAAACTGCGTTTTATTCCTCTTTCCTCAAAACCACAGTTTATCTGCGCACTCAGCTGCAGATTCCTTCAGCTAATTGACAGCCGCGCACACAGCAGCAGGCTTCTGCGCACACAGCTGCAGACCTTTCTTACTTTCTTACAAAAACCCTCTGCGCACATAGCTGCAGAGGTCGTCCACGCACATAGCTGGGACTTGTCCTTTCCTTGCGAAAAACCAACCTTACTTCACCTTATCTTTCTTACATCAAAATCCTAACCTATCCATTTTCCATAAGCGCTTATTTATACTGCGCAGCTTTACAAAAACCCTGGTCTTAAACTATGGGCACCCAAAAAAACCTAAACCCTGGATTTAAACCATGGGCTTATTACAAAAAGAGAGGGTTTTGACTTACCCTGACACCCCTAAGACTATTTTGACCCAAAGCTCCGCTTACAAATTAACCGCGGAGTTACCCCCTATGGAGTATGCGCCCCAACAAGTTTATGCAAATTTTTTACTTGCAAAATATGTATAATTTACGAATACTGTTCTATTCAAAATAAAAGTTATAACAGTTTCCTCATTGACATATGCCAACCATTATCTATCCACCCTTGAAAATTTGATCCCCTAATAATTGCACTTGGAAAGCTGAGGTACAAACTACCCATGTATTGCTGACAAAAGATGTGAAGTAAGTGTATAACTAAGACATTTCTAAAAACACCTAATATAGCTCTATACCAAATAATATTGAACTTGACAAAGAAGACAATAACAAATTATGTGGTTTACTTAAAAGTCTAAATGCATAGAAGAAAAGACTTTCTACTAAATATGAGTAAATCATGAAAGTAAAATAACTATGAAGTATGAACACAGAGAGGGATAAGATACATACTCTTCGTAGCAAAGTAATGAATAGGACCATGTTAGCTTAATTATTCAATAAAAGAGATTTACTCAAATAAAATACCATAAAATACTTTGTTTTAACTGAATTTGATTTAGAAACAAATCATAAAAGAGCTTCAGAGGCCCACCTATGCTACAAAGCAACTTGCAACTGACAATTTGTCTTCTTATTTAGTGTCATTCTTCATCCATCCTTGGAGAAATAGGGGCTGGAATCTATAACAAGTTACTAGTATCCATAGAGGTTGGGCACAAATCTAAAATACGTAAAATAGGATTACCGATTGTCCTATGTCTCTTAGAATATATCTTCTAACAGTTTTTAATAGAGATGTTGCACAACTATTTTTGAAGAATGCAACAATCATTGTTGACATGTGGCGTGGGAGATCCGGGTGGTGTGTTGAGATCCAGATATGATCGGTTTGCAAGATGATCACCATTGTTGAGGACCGACTTAGAAATTAATACGAAGAATGTTTACTCGAAGGAATTCTCTGACAAAGGAAAAAATTGCAGAACAAATAATAGCCTCGAGGAGTTTAGAGAAGGAAGAGGGGAACTGCAAGTAATGTAGGCACCCATGTTAAGACATTCAATTGGAATTCTTAGTTTGATTTCTTAGGAGAGCAAACTATTCTTATAAAGTAGAAAACACTTAATTTTTCTGAGTTTAGTAAACAACAGTCCTATATTTGAAAAGCATACTGTGTTGAGAAAGTAGAAAACACTATTTTTTCGACTACAGGAAAGAGCAGTACTATATTTTAAAGCACTTGAGCTTAGCGCTACTAAGTTTAGGAAAATCTAGATATTTACACCTGAACTGAAGCATTTAGTCTTCCCACTTACAAGAAATTATCTCTTACTAAAGCAATAGAATTGACTACATACTTCAAATTGTCAGCTTTCTAATTTAGGCTTCTCAAGCTAAATTTAAGCAAAATTCTCTCCGTCAGCACTGTTATGAAAGCCAAGTTCAGAAGCGAATAATAAATACATGCATTATGTCTGTATCTTACATTACACTCACCTACAACGCCCATACAGAGATTGGCCCACTGACAATTCCGGGGTTCGCGATCCATTGCTTGAGTGGTCGTTATTTTGTCTGTTGTGGCATCAATATTTGCCATATTTTCATGAATTTCCAAAGGCTATAGATTATTAATAGTTTATTTTCATAGTGAAAAACTTGGAGATGAGTTTGTTTCTTTGAGTCAGGGGTTGAATGGGCTTCCT
Source organism: Pseudotsuga menziesii (assembly GCA_001517045.1). Classification (NCBI taxonomy): domain Eukaryota; kingdom Viridiplantae; phylum Streptophyta; class Pinopsida; order Pinales; family Pinaceae; genus Pseudotsuga; species Pseudotsuga menziesii. The sequence goes on from LPNX010118476.1 coordinate 303,621, forward strand.
TGGCTTCTAATATGGGACTTTTTCATTGCTTTTTGTGAGGCCTTCAATTTAATTCTATTGAGAGAAATATTGTGTCTGTGGAGAGGGGGAATAAGGTTTTATTCTCTGTTTTCAAGGCACAAGAGGAGTCCTGGATGGGTAGTGAGCTTTGGATGGACCTTCATTTGACTAAGAGTTAGATAGGAGTTTCCTCCTCATTAGGCCTTGGATTGGATTTTCAGGTTTGTGATTTCATTGAGCATCATTTGGGATTCGGGTTTGTGTTTTGATTGAGCATTTAATTTGATTTCTTCATTTGTATTTTTATGGGAATTAGCTATTGATTATGTATTCAAGTATTTTATTGGAATTTCTGGTAGAAAACAGAAAACCTTTTTTTGGAATATTAGTTTCGGAGGTCTAGGAGGAAAGTATCCACAACTTTTTGGGCTTTGAAGTTTTGTATGAACTCAAGGTAGAAGCTCTTAAAGCTGCAAACTCATCACATGCTCGATATAGTAAGTGTCCTTCTGGAATTGATTTGATGACTATAAAAGGGAAGATTTGCATAGGATTTTATATTGATTCTGCAGCATTCAACCCCAGTCTTTCTCCTTTGCAAGGAGCTATTGTTGCATTTCATTGTCAGAATGGAGAAAACCATGAATATATTGTTCATGCTATCCTTCGGGAGAAGGAAGGAGTTGTTGTTCAGCAAAGTGATACCATTAAACTTTCTCTACAGAAAATCTCTCCCAAATTCTATTTTCATCTATTCAATTGTTACATAAAATTATCTGATCACTCTTAGTCATTTTCATTTAATATCAATCAATGATTCAAAGATGGTTTTCCATGCCTTGTGTAAGACACCATAATATTAGGCATGACAACTCATTTGTATCATTCTATAAATATTCTGAGACATTTCTGTCACAATACATTCTTCTTGAAGAATATATGTATGCCATAGGTTTCAACAATCTATAATCCATAATATATAAAATAAATAGTGTATCAATAGGTTGTGGTTCACTAGTGAATAGACTCCAATAGAGGTTGTGGTTCAGCAGTGAAGATGGTGGCATGCTAGGGCATGACCAAGGTTTGATTTTCTCAAATAAGGAACAAGTGCATTGTCTTTGGTGACTTTGGTAGAATAATATCACAGGGCAACAAATTAGTAGAACAAAAATGTTTGTGGTAATGGTTTTCCCAGAAAGTTTGTTATGACGTATCTCCTCTCGTGATTTTGGCAGAATAATATCATGTGGCCATAACTTAACAGAACAAAAATGTTTGTGTTAACAGTTTTCCCATAAAGTTTGTTATGAGGTCTCTCTTCCTTAGGTTAGTTGTACTCAGTACTATTTTTATTCAATTTAAAAGAATCACTTACAAAAAAAAATTATGCTATATCTTCTCAAGTTAGTTGTAATGTTTTTATTAAATTTAAAGGAATTATTTAAAAAAGAACTAGTCTGGTATGAAACGTCACTTTTAACTAAAACATTGGAAAAGTGGCCATATTTGCAAGATAGTACAGCTATCGGCAAGACAGACTAGTACAAGTTTTAGAGTGGCCAAGGATTAAACTGGAAGCTACCTACAAGGTGGTAGTCAAGCAATTGATTTTGGAGTTGAGAATAGTGGTGTCTTCCATTTCTCATTACAACTCAATGCCAAGAAAACAAAATTTACAAACAATCCCATTTTGTATCTATGAAGCATTAGTACAATAGCTTTTACTTTCATCTGCAAAGAACGAGAATTGAATAAACTCCAATGGTTTTTAATATAATGTCATATTGTATCAAGAAAAGCTATGCATTGAAAATATTATTCTGCAAAGTTGTGACCACATGATATCACTCCTCCAGGCATTCCTAGAACATAAAAAGAGGATGACGATTGTTCATTCAAGATTTGTATTTGCATTGGTAGTTGATTCTCCTCTCTGTGTACTTTATGCACTGCTTTTTAGTTAGAGTTTAATACAGGTTGCAAAGGTGTGGAAATGCACCTAATAAACAATTATTGAAAGTGCTTTGTTGTTGAACTGAAATAACTCACTTGTACAATCTTTGATTTAAATTCATCCATACAGCTTGCTGCTCATTATATTTGACATACAATTTAGTTTGTTTGGCATTGATGATCTGGATCTGATCTACTGTCATAAAAAAATACTATATCTCATTATGGTTTATATAAAAATGGGTAAAGAAAAAAAAATGAGAGGGCTACCAAAAGTCCCAAACAATATATCCTCGATCAAAAGAATCATTGTAAATGGAAAGCATTATAAATCTTGTTCTACTGTTATGATCCCATGGTCACTCCCTTCATTATTTGTAAACATATAATTTAGTTAGGTTTATTCAACTTGTCTAAATATCTAATTTGTACTGAACCATCACTCAGATGATATTTATCACTTCTATAACATTCATGAGTTCGGGTACTGTGACCCAAGCCATAAGAAATATCCTCAAAGAAAATTTTGGTAACTAGTTTTTAGAGTTCCATGGATCCACTCATAAGTCTTGGCAGCCTATTCAAGAGACATGTTGTTAGCTATGCTTGGACCTGTATCTGGTAAGCAAGTGCCAAAAGTTTTATGTGGATGGCCTATAACATATTGGGAATTCTGAATAGCTACAAAAACCTTTGTATTGAACTGAACATTCATATCTGGAGATTACTTTGGGGATATGAAATTGTTTGAAGGTAGAGATGATAGGTTTACGGTTTGAATCTAATATTTCCACAGAGAAGACAAAGTAATACTTCTCAACTGATCCACATATTGATCACTTATTTTGGTATCCATTTTTCTACATTTGATGTTCTATTTTTTTGTCAAGGTAAATGTCAATGTGCACAAATATGTGGTCTCCCTGGTGCTGTGTTATCTTCCATTCAGATAGATTAATTTAAACTAGTTAGGATAGAATTTTAAAATAATGAGAAATTGATCAGATTAACAAAAAACTCAGTGCTTTGGTGAAAATATGTTGGATTATGAGCTTCTGACAATGAGAATTAAGATAGTTCTTTACATGCATGCTGTCAGAATATAAAATATCTCATGAGGTAGATTCTTGTACCAACAGAAGGAAAAAATAAATTGTAAAGTCTGGATTATTCTTTCCAAGTATATATTAATTGGAAAAATAGGTTCAAAGCAAAAATATAAGAAAATATTCAATAATAGTTTTAGAATGGTTGGGCTAGAGATCCCAGTAGTAAATTGTCCACTTAGTAGAAAAGTTAAAACTGTCAGGAAACTAGAGCAAGATAGTAATAAGGATGGAAGGATAGAGATGAAAGAAGATCCAAGACTGAGCCTGAACCAACAGGAGTATCAGATCCTGAACCAACAGCAGTATCAGAGCCTGAGATAAATCCAAAGAGTCTAAGCAGGAAGAGCAAAAAATGAGTCCCAAGAAAGAGCCAAAGATACAACTATGCTACAGTTAGAGATAAGGCCATAACCAAATATCCAGTGCTCACAAATATTCCTTGTTGAATAAATGTGAACTATTACAAAGGACCCTCCTCATATATAAAGAGATTTGAGAGGTTAGGGTTACGTGCAATCCCTTCAGTCAAAAGAGACTTGACGATTTACAAGATACTTGTCACTTTTGGAGAAGTGGCCATTTTTCTAAGTCAAATCACTTTTAACTTCCTTCAAAAATATATTTTTTCCCTATAGGAAAAAATTAATATTATTTTGCTCAAAAATTTACAATTCGAGAGAAAGAATTGGATTTGACAAAATCCTTTGAAGATAAGCTTTGGAGTTCCATGTAATCATTTGATTTGGTATATGTTCCCTCCATGGCACTTGTGATGGCTAATCATCAATTGGATGGTACAAACTATGGAGCTGAAAGGCCACAAAACTGCTATCAATGGTTTCCAAAACGGTTCAAGTCATGGCACGTGCATAGGGGCATTCATCTATGCCTCAGAGGGAAAGTTGTTCTTATGAGTGTACCCCCAATCATTTATAAAAATTGGTCTCAAACTAGGTTCGAAATGGTTTCAAAGTAAAAAAAAAATCAACCTGGAAGGGGCCTAATTAACACACTTTTATAGCTGGATTATGGACTAAAAACATGGTTGCTAGGATTTCTAGAAATTTCTTGGTTGAATCTTTGAGTCGAAACCTGTATATATTTTTTGGCCTCAAAATACGAATGAGGGAGATATGGAAATTTCGGTTTAGGCATTTTGTCAAACACTTATTGGACAAGTACTTGGTTGAGGAATTTTGTCAAATAATTAGTAGATAGACACCTACAACTCTTCCTTATCTAAGTTCCTTTCAACACTTCAAAAGCTACCAGAAATGAAATCAGACCCATACACATGGAAAAAAAAACACCCCAAGGGAATCTACGTTGTCATAAAAATACCCAAATCATGGGATTTGGTCTCGCAAAAAATGTTTTTGGAATCAAAATGGGGGTTCCAAGCCCATATGATATGGATACTTTCCTCCACGACATCTCAGCTGGGTATTTTATAAATAAAACTAGAATTTCTAATTGTTTATTTAACAAGGGTTGGAGAGGCCATGTGCCCTTATTGGTGAGTTAATGTAAAAAAAATGAATCGTAAGTTGATTCAATCTCAGAGGAGACAAAATTAATGTTTCCACCAAAGTCTAAATGAAAGAAAACTAGAAATGCAGTTTAGAAATGAGGGTGAGTTTCTTACCAGGAACGTTGTTGTAACGCTAGTTCCTCATTCTGGAAACCCCAAGTGAGTGTATCAACCAATTTATTTTCCAAGTAAACTCCTGTACAATATGCAAACAACGAGTAATTTAGTGAATTGTCAAGTTATTCAAAAGTCACTCAACACAGTCTACTCAGTTCTTCGAAAGTCATGTCTCAGCGAGGGGTCACAAGTTCATTTTCTATAGACACAAAGGAACAATAAAATTAAAAAAAACAAGAAATTGATTTGGTGAGAAAAGAGAAATGAATACAGCAAAATACCTGATCAAATACATCTCTCTTATCCAACTCATCCCAAAAGCAGAGGGAAGCAAGAGCTAATAAAGCTGTGAGAGTTGATTCTATTATATCATGTACAATTTGGTTCTTTGGGAAGCTAATAGGAATAGTGAACCCATGATTAAACCATGCCAAATCCATCAAACTTTCAATTTTTGCAGAGCAGGTCCCATGTCCACCATTCTGAGAGCATCCCACTTGAAAGCCATCCATAATAGGTCTGAAAGGACTTCCTTGATAAGTAAAAACCCACTAAAATATATTGCAGATCCACTACTAAAATGGTTGATTGTAGAGGGACCCAAATGATTGTTTCAAACCAATTCAAATGAGGAAGTTAATTGTAGAGGGACCTGAATGATTGTTTCAAACTAAACCCTCCTCTACCTCTACAAACCCTGACTGCTACAAACCCTCCTCTGCATAAACACACTTGACCTCCGATAGCACCTCCAATGACCTCCTCTAGGTGACCTCTGGCAAACATCCTCTGCATGACCTCCGACAAAACTCCTCTGCGTGACCTCCAAATGTGGAGGTATATTGTGTCGGATACGCCATGAAATTATTGATTGGGTTCTTTTTTTCACGAAGAAATATTGGTTCCGGGTGTTTGTGGTTATATATAGACACACACACACACACACACATATATATATATATGTATACATATATATGTATATATGTATATACATATATATGTATACATATATACATATATATGTATACATATATATATACATATATATATA
>LPNX010118476.1:309434-319733 GCA_001517045.1 Pseudotsuga menziesii
TATATATATATTGCCCAAGTGTCAGAAATTCTAAGCCCGAGTGTCAAAAATCCTATGCTCAAGTGTCGAAAATCCTACGCCCTAGTGTCAAAAATACTACGCCCTAGTGTCGAAAATTTGACGGCGCTAAAATAATTTAAAAGGCTCAATAATTTTCATCGTTACTATCCGACACATCCATACAATACATCGGATGTCGTCGGATTCTATTGTCGAATTTTAGGTTCAAATCCTGTAGTGTTCTTCTTCTGGGAGTTATTCTTGGAACCTTGGGGATCCTCTTGAGACTTAGACTTGTCCCTCTTTTGCTTAGGTTGATTTTTATCTTTTTTACTGATTTTTGAATCCACCCTTGAATCTTTAGCAACCAAATCTTGGTATTTGGAAAGTTTGATGGTGCCCATCATCACCAATTTATCTTGCTCCTATGTGATGGATTCCATGAACTCTGCAAGCTTAGGCATCTTCCGAGCTCGAGATTTGAACTTGGTGGCATGGAAGGTCGAAACAAACACTGAATAGTTAGGAACAAGCTTAGAGAGTATGGCCAAAACTAGTTTCTCTTCCTTAATTTCAATCCCACACTGTTTTAGCTACAAAACAAGGGCCTTAAACTTGGAAAAGTAGAGTTGCAATGATTCGAAGATACTAGGACTCAAGGAGATCAGTTCATTCTCGACTTGATGTCCTCTCATATCATTCCAAAAATATCTACAATATTTTCCCACACTTCGTTACATGATTTCAATCCATCAATATGGAAGAGGAGGTCTGTTGAAATCCTCAGACACAAAAGACCATAGGCCTCATCCCTCCTGTTGTGCCATTTAATTTTCTATGCACCTGCATTGGGCTCTACCTCAGTTTCCATGGGCATCCTATAGAGACATTTTCCTCTAAAAAATATATCCATCTCATCTTTCCACTCAAATAAATTTAATGGAGTCAAGATGAGCTTCTGAGATTGGTCCATAGCTTAGTAATTGTTCCCTCCAGTCAAAAGAATGTAGTCCCAGTAAATATGTTGAACCTGGAATAGAAATATGGAAGGATATAAATTGATCTACGAAGTCTCTAATACCATGTGTAAATTGAACCCAAGAGATAGAAAAATTACACTCACAAAATTGCTAATCAAACATGGAAAATTAACACCAAGGGAGACTGAAATTGGAGCATAACACTAATCTGTATTGAATAATTCTACAATGGAAAACCTTTTGAAGTAATAGGATTATTTAATATAGCATTACATGATAGTTTTTAATGCATACGGATTCCATTCAAAATAGTCAAAAAACAGACTTACCAAAACTAGTCAAATCCCCCATAGGTGCATAAAGAAGTTTCCAAATCTAGGTATATGCTCATGAATTTGATAAGTCAAGTGGGAAAGATAAAATAGGGATGGAAATACAAATCATACAATATTTCAATTGGAGAAAAAGAGGGAGGATGATGTGGGAAAAAAAAAGGCAGTTACACCTTGTCTAGATTTTCCTTTTTCCTTAAATCAACTATAAAACAAGGAATCTTTTTAGAAAAAACAAATATACACTTTGGAGAATCTGGAATAAAGTTGACATGATAAAATCGGTTTCCAGGATGTTTCCCAAGCACCCCATGACTCAGTTTTAGCATGTGTTGACTTCTAGGACATGTAGAAGGCAACTAGCATAGAATGGAATCCAGGAAACTAGGTAATAAGACAAAAATGAATAAATTAATGTCTAATTTAGGTAAATAAGGGTTGATTATTATAACAATTTCAAGCATCCCATTTTAACACCAAATCATCAATATGGAAAGTTTCCTCTTTTACCTTGTTGTCAAAGGTATTCTTCATTTTCTCTTAATGTATCGGTACCTTATCATATGTTTTATCCCTCCATTCATTTAGCTCAATAATTTGGTTTATTATCCTTTGCATATTATTAGGTTCATCTTGCTTCTCCTACAACAAATTCATAACTGATACTCCTAGAGATGCTGGAAAAACTGCTTCAGCTCCATAGACCAATTGGAATGGTGACATTCCAATAGCTCTCTTTGTGCTGATTCTGTCAGCCTACAAATCATATTTCAGATTTGTTTGCATGCTATTTTATTATCTTCCAACAACTTCTTAATTATCCTCACCAAGCTTTTGTTAAAGGATTCTTCCATTCCATTACCCTGTGCATAATATGCAGTAGAATGATTCAAACTTATATGATACTTATGACAGAACTTTATCATCTTCCTGGACTTAAAAGTAGCTGCATTATCTATTACAATCCTCTTAGGACAGCCAAATCTTGTCAAAAAATTATTCTCCAGGAAATCTATTATCACTGCATCTGTAGCTCTTTTAGTAGGTATTTCTTCAATACACTTTGTAAAAAAATCAGTTGCTGTTAAGATCCACTTATGCTATCCTAAGGAGTTCGGATTTATTTTCCCAATCAAATCCAACCCCCATTGTTGAAAAGGTGCTTCTACTGATATGGGATTAAGAGGGAATGGAACCACTTTCCTCTTTCCATAAAAAATCCGACACTGATGAAATTTGGTGGTTTATTTATACACATTTGAAAATAATGAAGGCCAATAGAATCCTGCTCTCAAGATTTTATTTGCAGTTACCTTCCACAAATGACGTCCCCCACAATCTCCTTCATGGAAATATTTTTCTATTTCCTGAGATTCATTCTCTAGAAGGCAATTCAGTAACACTCCAATAGGATCCTTCTAGTAAAAATATTGATTTAAAATACAAAATTTTGCAGTCTTCAGCTTCACAGACCTTGCTCTAGTTTTACTTAACCCTGCAGGAGATTGTAAATTTTGCAACACATAAACAATATCAGCATACCATGGAGAAATAGAAAAATTAGGCATCACTTGTACTTCTATGTCCAACTGATTTGATTGACCCGTAAAAAAATTTAGCTGCAGAGAATCACAATTAGAGTCTATCATAATTTTATCCAATCCCTATCCCTTAATCAACTTTGTAGGATTAATTTCAATGTCATGTTCTAAAAGCACTGAAATCCATTTCGCTCTTCTCCACTCCGGATCTGGTTGTGTAAGTATTCTCTTTACCACACTGCTCGAAACATATGTGACTACATGTGAATGGAGAATGTAAATTCTGAAATATTTTAGGGCCTTAATCAAAGCATATGCTTGTTTTTCCATGATATCATATGTTAACTATCCATCTCTTAAAATCTTACTAAAAAATGCTATAGTTTGTTCTTCACCTTGGTCATTCTTTTGTAATAGAACAATTGCAATAGTATGCTTTGAAGCATATGAGAATAATAAAAAATATTTGTCAAAATATGGACTTACCAGCACATGAGCTTCTGAAATAGCTTTCTTTGTATTCTTGAAATACTTAGTCTCCACTGTCCATTTTATTTCGTGATCCTTTTTCAACATATTAGTAATGTTTATCAATATTTCAGCAAAGGTAGGAATGAATCTCCTTGAGAAATTTACATGCCCAATGAATGGTTGTACTGATTTCTTACTTCTTGGTTCCTCCACCTTCAAAATTGCACTCACCCTATCTGGATCAATCCTTATACCTTATTTGGAAATAATATGGCCCAAAAGGTTTCCTTCTTCTGGAGAAAAATTTGATTTCCTTGGATTTAATGAAATGCCATATTTTCTACATTTAAGGAAGACCTTTTCCAAATGTTTGACATGTTCCCTGTTAGACCTATAATATACAGTAATTTCCTCCATATAAATTACTACAAACCTATCTCTTTCATCTACGAAAGTGATGTCCATAACACTCTATAAAGTGGCGCCTGCATTCATTAATACAAAAGGAATATTTGTGTACATGAATGTACCCCATGGTGTAGTGAAAGCAATTTTCTCCTAATATTTAGGGAGCACCTTTATTTGATTATAACCTAAAAACCCATCCATGGTAGAAATTCTATCTGAACCTACCACCTTCTACAAAATCTGGTCCATCTTTGGTAAAGGGTAATTGTCCTTCAAAGAGACTTTATTCAAATTTTTGAAATCCACACACAGTCTTATTTCAATATTCTTCTTTCTAACATGGACCGAATTATCCACCCATTTTTAAAATCTTAGGGTTACAATTATTTTTGCATCAAATAATTTTTTGATCTTCTTTTCAATAATAGGCAATAACATTGTATTAATCCTTCTGAGTTTCTTCCTACAATGTTTGTCTCTAGTCTTAATTGGAATAGTATGTTGTACAATGGAGGTGTCATACTCTTTGATGTCATCATAACTCCATGCAAATACATCCGTATATTTTTTCGTCGAGTTCACATACTCATCCTTTTTCTTTAGCAAGCAACTTATTGGACAACTTTACAATTTTGGTATTCTCCTCGGTACCAATATTTTTATCTTCAACAATGTTTTCAACAAGTTTGATTTTAGGATCTACGACAACATCATTTTGGTCAAAAATATTCTCTAAGGGAATTAAACCTCTGGGAATATTATTACTCTTCAATTGGACTATATCATTTCCTCCTAATGATCCTTTCAACTTCTCTGTTTCAACAACTCCTTCTTCATCTTCATCGACATCTTGAAAATTTTCAAAATCAACTCTTTCATTTTCTATTTGCGTATTTACAAATTCACTAGACAATTCCAAAAACATTTTGATTTGCATATCATCTTCAAAAACTTTCCAGTAATTCCAAAAACCTTTTGATTTGCATATCATCTTCAAAAACTTGCCAGTACTTGGTATTGTCTAGTATGGAAGGCTTGTTCACAATGCCAAGCTTGTATTTTCTTTTACCTGTAGTAGGATTCTTAATTTTTTCAGTAGCAATTACCAAATAATATTCCACTGTATTATCATATCTAGGAATCAATTTGACACTGTGTTCTGTGAAATAGTTTCCAAACATATCCCACACTTCATTCCTGTAAGCTCTCATTTTGGGATGCTTAGTTTGATAACTATCATTCACCTGATTTATCACAAGTTCTGAATCTCCAAAAAATTGGACTCGTTTCGCTCCCAAATACTTTAGTGCATGCAAAACCAACAACAAATATTCATATTCTGCTACATTATTAGTACATTCAAAGGTCAACTTGTAAGAAAAATATTTAAAATATCTAATAGGGGAAATTATGTGTACACCTCCACCAGCACCCACTTTACCCACCGACACATCAAAATACATAGTCCATGACCCTTCTTCCTTTTTATTTATTTCTAATGCTTCATGTTCATTTATCACTTTTTTATCTGTTTTGCATTTACTTGGCACAACAACTTTTGGGTCACAAGGAGAAACATCATTGAAGAAAATAGTTGACTCTAAGTCTGTATCAACAACATAAATATGATGAACTATTGGCTGATCTCGACTACTAACAACATAAGGTGATATTTTTTCACTGTACAATATCTTATTTCATTAAGAACATGAATTGTAGCATAAGACATATCAATTTGCAAACTTCCTTTTAACTTTGAAGTCCAAGATCTTGACAACAAAACACCAAATTTGGGAGGGATATCAGCCACAACAACATCCATGACCACAGTTTTAGATGGTAATTTATCCAAGGATACTACCATGTCTTTTATCAAACCCAAACATTTCACCCTTTTGGAATCAAAAGAATACAAATCTTTATAAGGCCTTGTAATCTCTAACCCCAAACTTTCTACCAATCCTTTAGGCATCAAATTATGTGAAGCACCTGAATCTAACATGGAATTATGCAACACCATGCCATGCACATTTAAGCTCATATAAAAAGGTGGTACTTCATCATTATGCACATTATCAATCTTAGACCCAAAAACTATGGTAGGATTGTCATCTGTCACTTCCAAAATATCTGGTTGAGCTTCTCCCTGATTTTTGACCATTTTTGTTATTGTGTCCCTATATTCCTCATTTCTGAGCAGTTCATTAAAAGGAATTGAAATCTTCAACTTGTCAAGTTCACTTTGTAAATTAAAAATGGAATAAATTTTATCTACATCCATGGGTGTTGTTTGTTTTAACTCCTTTATTTTCTCAGTTATATTTTCAATCTCTTTATGTAGAACATGTTCCTTTTCTTTTTCGTTTCCTTTTTATGTAACATTCACTTGACTAGTAGAAGGCTGATTTGGATTTAACCTTCCTTTATTCATAATAACATCTCTACTTATCAATTTGATATTTTTTACATCATCTATAGCATGCATATACCCCTTATAATATTGCTCCAACTCCTCTTCAAAATATTTATTATCATCCTTTTGTGCGAACATATTGTGTTCCTCCTCAGTCATGTAGATTGTAGAATCTAAATCACCAAAATGATGAATATGGTCTTCAATAGAATTTGCACCATCATCATGAGCAACAAATTTTTCAAGGAAAGGTGGTCTTATTTGCTGACCTTCTTGCTTCCTTGGATTTCTCATGTCTCTTTGTCTATTATGTGGGAGTGGAGGAGGAATAAGTCTTCTAAAGTTCGGGTTTCTGATCTGGGCTTCATTCTGTTCTCGATTCACTAGCCTAGTATCCATAGTCAGCTTATCCATTAAATTTTCCATTGTATTTAGCATAATTTCAAATTTGATATTATTAGACGAACAAGTAGAATAGGTGGAGGGCATAATTTCTTCTCTACCTTTCCTCCTATCAACATCTACTCTTTGTTTTATCTTTCCACATGGAATCATATTGGCTTCTACTTCCAAGGCATCTGTAAACATAACAGGAAGGTTGGATGATTTTCTTTCTCTCAAAAATAATGCAAAGTCATTATCAAAGGCTTCTGCATAATGAAGATTAGAAGCACCAGCTAATGGCTTAATATCAGCAGGTATTGAATTATAGACTCTCATGAACCTACTGGAAAACTCATTGACTGACTCAAAACCTCCTTTTTTAAGATTATTGTATTGGGACATGACTTGTCATGGACTTTGCTTAGTATCTCATCTATCCAAGAATGAAGTTTGGAAGGCTATGAAGTTTTGAATAGAACCAGCAGTTAAATTTTTACACCATTTTTTGGATTCCACAAACAAGCTTTGTGCAAACAACCTCATCTTGACATCCTCATAATCAACCTATTCCAAATCAATAAAGTAATCAAATTTTCCAATATGGTATTTTGCAGTAACATTTCCTTCTCCATCATACAATGAAATCCTCTAGGCATAATTTAAGGGAAGGTCATGTAACACCATAGGTAAGGACAATGGAGAAAACCTAACTGCAGCCATTGGTCTAGGTGGATTTCGAGCAAGTGGTAAAGGTTGAAAATCTGGACGATTCTGAATAAGGTGGGGAGTATGAAACTGAACGTTTTAGACAATAGAAGTAGTTTTTTTCAGTTTTTACTGGAGTTTGAAGGTTCTTCCACAAATAATCAAGAAGCTATGATTCTAACCTACTAGGGTTAATCTCAACTTTCTTTAGGTTAGATTCAGATTTTGATTTAACAGTAATCTCTCAACACTAGTTTTCCATTCATATTCTTGTATACTATGAAAATATTGGGATGATGATGCACCAAAATGAGAACTATTTATTTTTTCTTTATTTTTATTTCTAAGCAATCTTTCTGGATTTTCCATGCTTTGCAAAATCTCAGTATTAGGGTTACCTCTTGTATTTGATCTCCTGAAAGCCGGGATGTATTCTGTAATACTGTTCAAAATGAATGTGAAGTCTCCAGGGAAAATGTACAACATTATTTTGAATGTGGAAACTTCTGCTTTCCCACAGAAATTTCTTTCATGAAAGTTTGCAATCCATTTCATTCTTCCCAGGGCTGATATGCACTTTTGTTCCCCGACAATGACACCAATTTGTTATCACTGGAAAATTACCCAAGGTTGTAAAGGCTATTCCCACATAATAGGAAAAACCACTTTCAAAGAGAAAATTGGATTTTTTCTCTTCTGAGAGGGATCTCTCACAAAATATTAACAAGACCAGATATGAATAAGAAACACAGTTTTTAATTGGTAAGATTGGTTGAAACTGAACACATGACCATTGAGCTATGGAGTCAAGATATGAATATATATAAAGAATGATTTTGCATGGAAGTTTTAAATAGAGGAAAGGTAGCTACTTAGTCACAGTCAAAATTTGATTGTCTGGTAAAAAAGGAAGAACATGAACAAACCATTAACACATAGCATTGTAAAAATGAATTTTGTATCAACTTTAGAATAAAGGTTTCATGGACATCTGAAAAGAACAACTAGATCATAGTAAATATGAATTCTAAACTGTTATGCTCTCATTTCATACATGAAGGAAAACATAATGGAGAGATAAAACTAGAAAAACATTCACATAAGAAGAGAAAGTATAGACCGCAACATGAAATAACACATAAATCTCTGAATGACGCAAAATTTCAGCTCTGTAATTTAAAGAAATATTTAAACACACAAGTTTCCAAAATCTCATGGGTTCCAACCCTTACTTCATCAAATATATGAATACTTATACAATTTCTCCTCGAGTTCAACAATAAAATTAACTGTCTAATGGTTTCCACTGTGTATTACATGTGTTAAAAAAATTATCTATTACAAAATAGTTTTGAGATAACAAAACTTATTAACTAATGAATTTAAAAACAACATTTTATCATAAAATATATCTTTTGTTGAAACTCATTTTTTCTTGTCTTCCTTGATGTCTTCACGGTTGTAACTTATATTTAGTTGATCCATATTGTTGAATTGCTCTCCAATGTTTAGGATTAGGAAAATATGCAACAACCATGTCATGTGCCAGAACTATGAGTTCCATGTTTTCTTCATATGAAAAATTAGTCACCTTGGCACATGCAACATTAAAATCAAATAACAACTCGAACTCTCCATCCAATTTATCAAACACAACTCTTCCATAAAGAGGTTGCTGTATATTTTAAAACTCACTGTGATATGACCTGCTGTTATAGCGGATTTCACCACTCTAAGTGAATCACACTTTGTATGGCCTTCCCCTGTCCCACTGCGGACTCTTTAGACCCCATTGACCATATTGTATGCTTTGATGTTTCCATGATCATCCCTAAAAACTATATAAAAGATGATATACGTGGATTTTTCCCCGATAACCGCGTACATATGCGGATTTGACCCCTATAACGCCGTACATCGGGATGTGTCCATAGTTTAAATCCTTTTGGAGTTTTCCTTGACATGGATCTGACTCATTTGACTCCTGGCCTTCCATATGCCTTGAGATCGCTCAGATTCCACCCTTCATTATCCCTTGTGAAGCTATATAAGGAACCCCTTGCTACATTGAAGGCATATAGAGAGATTGAAAGCAACGAAACTATAGTCCATTGTTGCCGAAATTTATGCTTGAGTCTGCATCCCTTTGTCCCTTTGGAGCACTGTTGTGTTCTTCCCAAGCTTGCCCTTTTCTAGTGAGCTTGATATTGTGAGATGGAGGATTGAGGTGGTGGAGGCCCAAGTGGGGGATTCAGTTTCTCCGATTCACAGACATGGCGTCAGAGGTTGTATCTATCTTGTAATCTCTAATTTATATTAATAAGAACTATCTTTTCCTGTCCAATGATGTGTATTTGATTGAATTTTGTATCCATTGGAATATCCCAAATGCTTTTACATTATTGATTATATATGCTAGAATATATCTAACACCATGATACATAGTATGCTTGTATTGTTTACTTGTTGTTGAGGAAGTATTATATCAATTCAAGCTGAATATTGGAAAGCTCAACGGGGATCTACTTCAACCGTCCAGAATAAGGTATGAGGTCTGATCCTTTAGTGTTAGACATTTTATTTCTATTGCATATTGGAAAAGGTTGATTTCTAGAGTCAAAGCTGTCTGTTGTGGTACCCCAAGCCATAGGAATTTCTCTCCGTAACAGAATTGGCGACTTTGCTGGGGAGTTCCTAGTAGTTGTCCTTTGGGGGTAATTTTCTCGGCATTCAATCTATTTCAATTGCTCTTTCTCTCTTGTTTCTGTGTCGGGTCTGGGGGCATGTATGCTTGGTAGAGTCTGATTGGAGTGAAGTCTGTCTCAGCCTGTCTGTTTGCCTTATTTTTATGCACCTTTTCTTCCTATACACTGGTTTTTGATTTACAGTCGCGTATACATGCGGAATCCTCTAGGATTTCCACGAATACACGCGGTTTTATTGCGAACAGTCACGTATACCCTGGATTTTTCCCCTTTTGTGGCAGTTAATTGGTTGCTGGGTGAATGCTGTTAGTTGCTGAGTCTCCTTTGGCACTGCGTGAGTCTGTTTTGACCTCTAGTTCT
>LPNX010118476.1:319809-339238 GCA_001517045.1 Pseudotsuga menziesii
GAGTCTGAGGGTGGTAGAATCATTTTTTTGCTTTTTGCATCTCTTATATTTTCAAAAAATCCAAAAACATTTGATTATCATAATGCATTGCATTTTGCACTTTGCATTGTACTTGCATTAGATCTAGATTTTCTTTGGAGTACTAGTTAGGAATTCATATAGGAAAAAACTGCATTCATCATTTGAAGAAGAATTGGGCATTTCACGTAGTAGCATACCCTGTTTACATGGACACAATGCATTTGCATTGATTGTTGCGGTGTGCATTTTACTTCTGTTGCATCATAACACCACTAGTTACATGACCATATCCTATTTTTGAGTAATAAAGCCAACTAAAATCAACGCTAATTAAAATGAGTTACACTCTTTTCCTTTCTAGGGTGCACCAACAAGCTTAGGATTTAGGATCTTGGAATAGTTCATTGTAAGTCAATTCTCCAAGATCACTAAACAACAACATCTAGGTGTCTGTCCAGGGAGTGTGTGAAATCCTTGGTATAACCATCGTTCTCAGGATCCTCCTCTCAAACGGGAGTTAAGAACGAGGCAGTGTGAGCGGTTATTGATTGGGATGACCCCTAGTCATAAATGAGTAGCACCGACAATATTGCCAGGATTGTATTCGTATCTGGGGGCTCTTTTGAGAGTTTTGGGCTTTGCTACCCTACCCATACAGTCAATCCCTCCTGCGACTCTCCGCCTAAGATTTGATTATATTGAGGTGACCTTAGTGACCTTACCTAGGATATTTAGGGGGTACTTGTAGAGGTTATTCTGCATGTGTCCTGGCCAGGTTGCGGTTGGAAAGCACAGTCGCTATACGCATTGAAGCTGGGGGCCACAATAATTGGTTACATACCTCCGCTTGTTGTGTATGGGAGTCTCAGGCCTCTCCTAGGTGAGACATACCTGCTTCATTCGGGAGCTCACTTATCCAGCCCTTGTTTGCTTTCATTTGGATTTAGATTTTATTAGTGATTGCTCTGTGCACGCTAGTTGGCCTAGCGTTTACATAAATAGAGAGTCTTTTCTTTTTGTTGAGTCATTGTGGATTCGAGTGCGGTTCCACGCCGTTCTTATCGGTTAGTAGGAATTCCTCCTTCCACTTCTCCTCCTCCCTTGGGAGAGAGACCTAGACTTTCCATTCGAACTATGTCACACACTGATTCACACACCATGGAGGATCATTTAGAGACTATTCCTGAGCCACCTCCTCTCCTTCATGTTGATGATGGGGAATTTACTCCTAGATACGATCCTTCACCTGAACTAGCTGAGTTCGGTCCTGTGATTTCCAAGATAGGATCTTTGCATGATAGACCTACTCACTCTAGGGCTGATTCCCCGTTGACACATTACCAGTATGGAATTCCAGAAGATGCTAACACTCACTTTGACCCTCCTAGGACTAGCTATGGTAGTCATGCTACAACTAGTTTTCCTATGCACGATTTGACATTTCATGTTGAATCCGACTTTGAGCCTAACACTATGCCTGGGGGCAATCCCATTCCTTACCTTGTAGAGAGGTTTGGGAGTACTAGTCACATTGCACCTTCCATCCCAGTGGTGGAATCTCCATCACATCCCCCTCCTAGGTCTAGGGTTAGTGATCCGATTAGGATACCAGGTCCGAGACGGGTTATGATAGGCGGTAGTACATATCTTATTACTCATATTCCTTCATCCTCAGTTCCGAGTTCTTCAAATGTATATCCTCCACCTTATCCATGTGGTCCTTCGAGCTGATATATGGCTACGAGTCAGATCCATACTATGGTTACTAGGCCGATTGTGTCTCAAGTTCATATACCACCCACTTCTTTGGGAGGTTATATCCCCGCTCATTATGGTTAGATTATTATGTCGGGGGCATATATTCCTACTTCTGGTATGTATGTTCCCCCTTCCAGAGCTTATCTTCCTACCTACGGAGTGTCCCATGGGACATCGCATGCGATGACCTATGGACCTTATTACGGTCCGCAGTATGGACAAGTTCCTTCACCTTACGGATACGGGTATCAACAACTTGCTTACTCTCCTAATTATGGCTTTGTAGCTCCTACTAGTCAAGGTCCACCTTATTATGGTACTTCCACGTTACCTTATACAGGAGGAGGACACTGTGGCCAAGGCCATGGCGGTGCTCAAACCTATGTGAACCAGGGAGCAGTCCATCAACCTCATCATGCTAAGCTCCCTTTCCTCGCGACGCTCAACCTTCCTGACTTATCGAGACTTACGAACGATCTCGTGGCTCATGCCCCAGCTTGGCTGGATGTCCCTACCAAGCTTCCTTCGGACATACCTAAGTTCGAAGGAAAACCGGGAGAGGATCCGAGCGAACACGTTACCACATTTCACCTTTGGTGCTCTTCGAATTCGTTACATCAGGACTCAATCCGCTTACAACTATTTCAATGCACCCTTACAGGGCCTACTACGAAATGGTATATAGAGTTACCAAAGGGAGATTTTACCTTGTTCGATAATCTTGCGATGACTTTTCTTAATCGCTTCTAGCTACCAATGCGCTATGACGTTGGTACTGAACTCTTGTCAACATTTTGGCAAGATAAATCCACCCATATTTCTGATCATATTCAGGAGTGGCATAGACGAAAGAGATTAATTAAAGATTTTATACCGCTGGAGTTCCTTCTCGAGTGGTTCCTCAAGTCTTTATTTCCATATATCGCGAAGGATGTTTCTACATCGGGAGTGCAGAATGAGGAACAAGCAATATTTAGGGAACAGGAACTGGACTTGATTTATGCTTAGTCCGGTTTGTTGTATGAGATTATTCCCAACGCTCCTCATTCTAGTTTCGATCCCTAGGTTAAACTTGGACCACATGTCGATGGCATTGTGGGTTGTGCAAGTGTGAAACCTGCAGATTCGATTGCAAAACAAGTTAGTCAATTATCTCTCAACCAGTCTGCTTCGGGACAAGATACAACTTCATCTCAACCCACCCAAACGGAGAGTGTACTTGCTGTGCAATCGTTAGACCAGAAGGGTAACCAGCAACCCATAAGGAATAAGAAAAAGGATAAGAATAATAATCGAAAGGGTGGGAATAGGAATGAGAATGCTTCCAATAATGACAAGAAATGTCAGAATGCTGGTGGGGACAAGCAAGCAAAACGTAAGGTTAAATTCCCTTGCAAGCTATGTAAGGATGATCACCTCACTTACTTGTGCCCTAGAATTGATGAAGCTTTGAGACTCTTAGCATAAGGCCCAGCTGTGCTAACGAAACTTTTACCGCATAACCAGAATATGAACTCAAAGTCCTAGGAGCAATCTAATGAGAATGATCCACCAGAGGCTAGTGCTCGTGGGTGCATTAACATGGTCCGTGCTACCAAGGTTGTGACTCGTGCGAAATATTATGGATCGTCACAACCCAACCCAGGAAAAGAACCTGATCCACCAGGAACTCCTTTGCGCATTGAAAAACTTGCGGATAAACTTGAAGCTGCACCTCGCATTCCTTAGGGGGTACTCAAGTGCTCGGGGAATAATCCAAATGCCCGAGCTGCCGAGAATTATTCAGTTGTCGAGGATTTGGGCCATACTCCTTGTGCGATGTCTGCATGTAAGTGCTTCAGAGTTGTCCTTCGCAAAGGAAGGATTTGCTTTCTGCTCTTGGTGTGAATGTTGATGATTCTTCCTCTGTGATGAATTTTGAAACTACAGGTCATCAGTCTTGCTTGCCCTACTATGTGTCTCTTTTGGTACACGTATATTGTCTTAATATGATCGTCAAGCGCACTGTGATTGACGAGGGCGTTGCTGCATCTGTGATGTCTTTGTCTTGTTGGAAGGGTCTTGGTTCTCCTAAGTTGTCGAAGTCAGTGACTATGTTAACTACTTTTGATGGGAGATATTTTAGGCGGCATGGAATCATTCCATCCCTTAAAGTCCATTTGGGAGGGAAGACCGTTGCGATAGAGGTTGAGGTGGTTGATGTGCCCCTCGACTACAATCTCTTGCTGGGTTGAAACTGGATGTATAGTATGCAAGCCATTGCTTATTCCATGTTTCGCATTGTATTATTTGCTCATAACAGGAAGATTGTAACAACTGATCAAATGGCATTCAACAATTCCCCTGTTACTGCATATTCAGGAACTTCAGTTCTGGTCATTGAACACTCTCAGCCAGCAACTAGGAGTGTGGGTGTAGGCATGTATCCATCCCTCATGGGAAGCTTTAGTTTTCCTGCACCGGTCCTCATGATAGGATCTCGTTTCGATAGGGCTTCAACTTCTATGACCTCAGTGTCTTTTCGCACGACTCATATGGGAGATCCTTGGATTCTTCCTACACTGAGTATTTCGAGTGAGCCTGTCAAGACCAACGTGCCGCTTCCTACAACCATGATAGCTTATCAAGCCAATCTTATGGATGTTGCAGATCCTTGTTCTTCTTCTTCGCGAACAAAAGAGGAAGACCCCTATGTGCTACCTGCATGGGTAGTACAGTCTTCTCATGCCCACGACTTCCTGGATACGGTTTTCCCTTCAGATGAAGCGATTATCGAGGCTATGTTGGGTGTTGAGCCACCATGGGAGGAACTTCATCATAGATCATATTTCCTTCCACCGCTTGACTGTTTGGAGCATGAGGATTATAGGGAGATTCTTAGTCAGAGAGTTGGTAGTCCCATGATTCCATTAAGATCTCCTGGTCAGATGGCTGATGGGAACATGGAGAACATATCTTCCACGATTTCTATCAACATCTCTCGAGATCCTGGCACCATTGAGAATGTGTATATTGGGGTGGATTGTTCCCAAGCTGAGATTCTTGAATATACCAAGCTATTCAAGGAATTCCATGATATTTTTTCTTGGTCTTATGATGAGATTCTAGGTATTGACCCTCGGATTGTCGAACATGAGATTAAGACTTACCCCAACGCTAAGCTTGTTCGACAACGCTTACGCGCCATGAATCCTAGGAAAGCACCCGCCATTAAGGTAGAGATAGAGAAGCTGTTGAAAGCCAGTTTCATCTATCCCATTCCCTTGACGGAGTGGGTTTCAAACCCCATTCCGGTGGATACGAAACAGGGAGCGATCCGAATATGCACTGATTTCCGCTATTTAAATCGTTCCTGTCCTAAGGATAACTTCCCCACACCATTTATAGATCAGATTTTGGATGAGTGTGTGGGTAGCGAGGTGTTCTCCTTTATGGAATGCTTTTCCAGGTATAATCAGATCCAGATTAAACTCGAGGACCAACAAAAGACTGCATTTATTTGTCCTTGGGGAACGTTTGCATATCGGAAGATGCCTTTTGACCTTAAAAACGCCAGAGCTACATTTCAGCGGGCAATGACCTTGATTTTCCATGATCTCAAGTCTATTATTGAAGTATTTTTGGATGACCTCGCTACTCATTCTCATATGAGAATGCGTCATTCCTAACACTTGAGATTGGTCTTCGAAAGATGCCGTCACTATTCAGTTCGATTAAATCCTCATAAGTGCATCTTTTGCGTAAAGTCAGGTCGTTTATTAGGATTCATCGTTTCAAAGGAGGGAATAAGAGTCGATCCCTTAAAGGTTGAGGTAATACTTCAGTTGTCTCCCCTGAAGAATATTCGTCATCTTCACTATTTGCAAGGTATGGCAAACTTCTTACGAAGATTTGTGGTAAATTTTGCTAATTTGACTAGAGGATTCATGCGTCTCTTGAAGAAGGATATTCCCTTTGAATGGGATGAGTGAGCCAAGGAATCCTTCAATGCACTTAAGCAAGCCCTATCATCGGCCCCGGTGATTAGTCCTCCGTATTATAGCCTTGATTTCCTATTATATGTGGCCGCGTCTTTAGAGACGATTGGTATGGTATTGGTTCAGGAGGATGAGGAGCTCCAAGAGCATGTCATATATTATCTGAGCTGAAACCTTATTGACGTAGAGATTCAGTATTCTCATGTCAAGAAGCTTGCTTTAGTGACTGTACATGCAGTTCAGCATTTGAGACATTATATCCTCCTTCACTAGACCTCGGTTGTGGCCCATGTCAATCTGTTTCAGTTCGTCCTCACACAAAGAATGATTGGGGGAAAGTATAATAAATGGATTGTCATCCTGCAAGAGTTCGATCTCGAATTTGTTTCGGCAAAGTCGAAGAAATCATTAATTTTTGCAGAGCTTATATCATATTTCCCGAGCGAGGCTAAGGAGTCAGTTTGTGAAGATACGTTTGTTGATGAACACATCTTCTTAATCTTGACTTCTGATGCATGGTATGGAGATATCATAGTATATCTACAAACACAGAGGACCCCTACTCACCTCTCGCGAGATAAACGACGACGATTACGTCACATCTCTAAGAACTACCTTATAGTGGACAATACTTTGTACCGCCATGGGGTAGATTCCATTTTACGACATTGTTTAACTCACGAGGAGGCTGAGGTTGTACTGAATGATTGCCATGGAGGGGCATGTGGTGGTCATTTATCTCGGCTTTCTACAACTCAAAATATTTTGAGAGTGGGTTATTTTTGGCCATCGATCTTTAAATATTTTGTTGATGCGGTCAAGAGGTGCCACCCTTGCCAGGTGTTCGCACGGAATATGCGCTCGAATCCTGCCCCATTACATCCCATTATCACCGCCGGTCCCTTCACCAAGTGGGGGCTTGATTTTATGGATTGCAACCCAGCTTCGGCTGGGGGGCACCATCATATTATAGTGGCTATGGATTATTTCACGAAATGGGCTGAGGTAATGCCTACAGTAAAATCCAACAGTGAGACAGCCGCTCAATTCATATTCAACCAAATCATTACTCGGTTCGAGATTCTGAGAGAGCTTGTCACTAACCATGGCTCGCACTTTCAGAACCGTATGATGGAAGAGTTGGCATCCAAGTTAGGGTATAAGAAAGAGCACTCCTCTTCTTAGTACCCCCAAGCAAATGGACAGGTTGAAGCAGTGAATAAATCACTTAAGTCCATTCTCTAACGAACCATTGCACAAAGCAAGACGAATTGACATATTATGTTATACCTTGCTTTGTGGGCATATCAAACTGCGGTTAACACTGGCATTGGTTTTTATCCATATCAGCTTGTGCATGGAGTGGAGTCGATATTGCTGGTTGAATGCGAGATTCCTTCAGTGAAACTAGCTGTGGAACTCTTACCAGACACTTCACCTTTGGAGGAGCGTTTGGTCCACCTCGAGCAACTTGATGAGCAGCATCAAGATGCCTTGGTGGCTCTACAGGTTAATAGGCATTGCGTTAAGGTCCAATATGACAAGTCTGTCCGTCCAAGAGTGTTTAGTGAAGGAGACTTGGTCCTTTTGTGGGATCAATCAAAAGAACCCTTGGGGGCAGGGAAATTTAATCCTATGTGGCGTGGTCCTTACGTGGTCAAGCGTGTCTTAGAGAAGGGTTCCTATGAGTTAGTCGATTATGAAGGCACAACTTAAGGCAGAGCCTAGAAATGGGCTCTATCTCAAAAAATACTATGCATGATCTTTAGCCAAGGCTTCTTGTTGTATATTATTGTACAACTTTGCATAGTTAGGTCTTTTTCTTATCATGATCGGGTTTGTAATTAGTTTCCATTTCTTTTGGAAGATGTTAATGGAATCTTCCACCTACATAGGATTCGCGGATGGTTCAAGCCATCACACTCAGCACTCAACCTCTGCTGCTTGGGTGATTTATACTCCTATGGGTCAGGTACTGTCTTCAGGAGGTATATGTCTATGGCCATCTTCCAACAATGTTGCTGAATATAGTGCCATTATCGAGCTTCTACGGGATTCCATTTCGCATGGTGTTCTATCTCTTGAGGTACGTCTTGATTCGGAGTTAGTAGTGTCACAGCTCAATGGTTTGTACCATGTTAGAGATCCGACGTTATTGAGAATATTCTTATGGGTGAGATTGTTAGAATGAAAATTTGACAGTATTACATATATACACATTTCAAGAAATGATAATCAAGTTGCTGACTCATATGCTAACTACGTGTTAGATTGGCATTTGTTTCATTCATAATAAATTAATCATAAATATTTTTACACATGTAAATAAATAAACCGATCACCATAAAACTTTTATATATCAAAAATGTGGTAATACATAGTGTCATATACAAAAGTGGAGCTTTTAAAGATTCCATCATAAAATACACGGTAGTACAAAACATATCCACTCCCAGGTATCTAATCCTATGGAGGGGGAGGGTTGTGATCATGATATGTCACTACGGCTCTAGCTAGCCACCGGAATAAATGCACCCATGCACGTGGCACACCCACCACCTATCGTTGCATGGCCTTAGGCAAGTCCTCGACTTGCGCCATGGGAACTCTATGAGTCAGTCGTACAAAGTTGGTATGAATGCCTTGGAGCGTTCGCTCCACATCCGCACCTATGATGTCATCCCCTCTTCCCCTCCGTCGATGATGTGGGAAGCCCTCTGGTCGCTGTGGTCCTACATATGCACATGAATGGTAGATGTCACTATGTGTTGTCATGCAAAAACATGTCTTTTGATTCCACATAATCAAGAAAATACAAAAAAATTAAATAACTTTAAAAACTTTAAAAAGAGTGAGAGTTGAGATTCGGTACCTATCTCTCCGTATGCCGATCCTGGTGGCAATGGCATATCCAGATCACCCCGAAAATCTATCCCTCCATAGGGGTAGTCATCTATGGCAACAATATGTCATCGCCACCATGGAAAGAAGTCATTTGGATATGGGTTGGCCACCCTACCACCCCCAGTCTGCGCATAGCATCTGCTCAATGTCGTTGGGCCGGATCTCGAACCCCATGGAGAGGAACGTCCACTCTAGGGCTCAATCCTGGAACATGGTCGAAGAAAAATGTGCTCAATATGCTGTTGAACCCAAAGTTCCATATCCTACTTACCTTACACTCACTGAGCTGGTGTTTCATGTTGTTCAGTAGTGTAGTGCTCCAGTCATATATGGTCGGTCTCATACACTCCACCACATAGTACATGAGTGGCCGCGAGGCATAATGGAGTGAGGCTAAGCTTGCTATCCTACCCAGCGTCAGTAGTATGGCCTTTAGGCCCAGCACCTATATAGCATTGGTGGAGACTTGAATTCCCACCTTCTCAGTATCTGGGTAGCAGTACACAGCTACGTACTCATCGATAGTAAGCCCACCTCCTGGCCCACCTCGGGAACGAAGGTTCACCACCTCCCCTCGTCTAGATAGACCCGTGATGAAGTATATGTCTTCCACCTCTATAGTGAGAGACATCCCATCTATCCTGAAGGACTCTCAGTCTGGATCCCAATATTTCACCAGCATCTCGAGCAGTCTTGGTTTTGCTTTCAAGCCAACAAGGCACCAAAACTTGTAGAGTCTGCATCTTCTAAGAGCTTGTTGAGCCATTACGTCAGCCCTTACAGCTTCATCTACTTCACCATGCTTGCGCTCTCTCCATTCTAGCACCATTCTGCAAGAGAAATCGCCATTTTGACCATTAGATTCTTATATATTTCCTTGCGCGGCGTCACACGTGACTGTTTTGCAAACAGTCACGTATGTACGCGGTTTCTAGCCTCTTTTCCGCATATAGCCATCCCTATACACGGAAAAAACTTTGATATCCGCATGGGCTGTAGCACTCATATAGGGATGGCCTAAACTACCTCATTTTTCCATGAAAAAAAAAATATATATATATATTGAAATGCATGAGGAGAGCATGAGTAACTACCTGGAAGAAATGGTTGTGAATTCCGCTGGCTGGATCTCCTGGAATTTGCAGTTGAATATCAGAGCTCCAATGGTTGAAAGTGTCAAATGATTTATATTTTTTACTATTTATAGAAAATTTTTCAAATATTTGAAAATTTTTACTCCCTTTCCTATAGTTTTGACAGTTTCTAACCATTTTGGACCGTTTCTGACATAATTTGTGATGTAGAAGACCATTTTCAGTGTCATTTCAGCCATTGGATTCACCCGTTTGTACTGATCTTAGGTATAATGTCTATACTCACATATAGGTTAGGTTCACCACCGTTTGCATTTTGCATGACCTTATGACCATGTCACTATGACCTTAGGTACGAACCCACTCTATGAAGTCACGAAAACCTCTTGCTACTATAGAAGTGGCATGATATGAGTGGTATAGCTTCACCTTACATGGGTACCCTAGTTAGCGCCTTATTTGCATTTGGTGCCCATGCCGACATTTTCTCCTTTAGGGTGTGGGAGTCCGTTGTATAGTACTGCCATGACATTTCGCAAGAGCCTAATACTCCTCTTGATCTTATGCTGGTCTTTTTCCATCCGGAATCCCCTTATGTCAAGTTGTGAATGCATTATCATGATCTTTTCCTGTCTTATTGAGCTTTATGCCGGCTCCCTTGACATTGTGTTTCAGCCATATATCCCGAGCTTATCTCATGTCTAGCCATGCAGAGCCATTTTTATATCCTTGGTAGCTTGATTCCCTTTTTACTGGGAGGGGATTTTCCCCCGAGTGTCAATATCCTACACATGTATCCTTGCATTGAGCATAGGTATGTTCCACTGCTTGGAACTATTTTGTTTTCCCTTATGACACTTGTCTCCTCCTAGTTTGTAACTATAAAGCTAGTTTATTCCTTTTTCAATCTTTTCAAATAACTAAAAAAGTCCAAAAAAAATCAAAAAACCAAAAAGCTGGACAAGGAAAGATATTATTGTTTGGAAGCTATCGAGTCGTGTCACCTTCGAATAGAGCACTATATATCACATCCATTGGTTGGGTTATAGTTTGACTTAGGAGCTGTACTCGTTATTTGAGTTTATCTCCACTGACTGGTTAAGCTTCCAGTCCCTATGGAGCCTCTGTTGATGCCTCCTATGTCACAGAGATGTCCCAGTTTGTATATCGAGTATATGCTACCCTCATTCAGTCACCATACGCCGTTATGCTCTTGTTCAAAGGAAGTTGAAACCTGTGTCATCCATTCCTCAGTTATCTTGACTTTGCATGTTGGCCATTCTCGGTACAGTTACTGGTTCATGCGGTACAGTTACTGGTTCGTGCACTTAATGATAGAGTCCTTCCACATTAGATAGCTTTGCTGAGTATCTCATGTTGGATGATGGGGGATGCCTTAATGACCTCCTTCTAGCAGTTTTCATCCCATTAAATTCAGATCATTTATTCTCGGATTGGAATTGAGAGTCCTTTTGAGTGCCTTGAGACTTACAGTCATCAGTGGCAGGTTCTCTCACCATCAACAGTTCCTTGGAAATACATCAATGTCCCCTAATCGATGGATTCTTTCAAGTGTTTGAACTCAACACATCTATTCACACTTGTTAGTTTGCACTCTAGTACCTTGATTCCCATTATCATTATTGGTGGGTAATCTCGGATCTGTTAATGATATACATCAATGACCGATAAGCAGACAATGGAATACTATGTTCGACCTCTATTCGCATAGTAGGACATGTACTCGTAGCAGTTTGTGTAGAAGACCTTACAGACTGGTGGCATCTCTTATATGCTACCTCCTTGATCGTGCCAGTGTTCATGAGATTTCAGCTCTCGTGACTTGATTCCAGTATTTGTCAGACATTTCCAGCCACTATGGAGATCTTGATCTATTGTATATATTTATCCATTTTGGAGATCATAGTCCTTTGTATATCTTCATCATGGAGATTCTGATCTATGTATATTGTACGTGGCGATGACCACATATGTGATATCATGTATTATGCCTATTCATGTCCATTGTACTCTTATGTATTCGAGACTGCTATATGTACTTGTAGTTATATGCAGAATTGTATCATTGTACTATGCTGATTGGGTGGCTCGTCTTCCATTTGGGATCCTTCATCACTCCACTTCTGGGATGGACTTATAATGTATTTCAGCCATCGTATGACCCCTATGACCTCACACATTAGGGGGCATCTGTTATACTGGATTTCACCACTCTAGGTGAATCACACTTTCTATGGCCTTGCCCTGTCCCGCTGCAGACTCTTTAGATCCCATGGACCATATTGTATCCTTTGATGTTTCCATGATCATCCTTAAAAACTATATAAAATATGATATACGCGGATTTTTCCCCGATAACCGCGTACATACGTGGGTTTGAACCTTATAACCACGTACATCGGGATGTGTGCATAGTCCAAATCCTTTTGGAGTTTTCCTTGACATGGATCCGACTCATTTGACTCCTGGCCTTCCATATGCCTTGAGATCGCTCAGATTCGGCCCTTCATTATCCCTTGTGAAGCTATATAAGGAACCCCTTTGTTTATTGAAGGCATATAGAGAGATTGAAAGCAACGAAACTATAGTCCATTGTTGCCGGAATTTATTCTTGAGTCTGCATCCCTTTGTCCCTTTGGAGCACTGTTGTGTTCTTCCCAAGCTTGCCCTTTTCTAGTGAGCTTGCTATCGTGAGATGGAGGATTGAGGTGGTGGAGGCCCAAGTGGGGGATTCAGTTTCTCCGATTCAGAGACATGTCGTCAGAGGTTGTATCTATCTTGTAATCACTGATTTATATTAATAAGAACTATTTTTTCCTGTCCAATGATGTTTATTTGATTGAATATTTTATCCATTGTAATATGTCAAATGCTTCTACATTATTGATTATATATGCTAGAATAGATCTAACACCATGATACATAGTATGCTTGTATTGTTTACTTGTTGTTGAGGAAGTATTATATCAAATCAAGCTGAATATTGGAAAGCTCAACGGGGATCTACTTCAACCGTCCAGAATAAGGTACGAGGTATGATCCTTTAGTGTTAGACATTTTATTTCTATTGCATATTGGAAAAGGTTGATTTATGGAGTCAAAGCTGTCTGTTGTGGTACCCCAGACAATTAACACCTGCAATTAACCAATTTATCTATATAATCCTTTTGAGACAATAATGGTCCTTTTTCCTTACAAATAAAGGAATTCCCTTGCTTACCAATGGAGTAAATGAATTAATCACTTCTCTGACTTTGTGACTTATAATATCAACTTTATCCTGGATAGTATCCAACATTCTATATTTTCCAATCACTTTTGTAGCCCAAGAGATAAAAAAAACTCTGTCTCAGATATCAAACCTTATGACTTGATCTTATGATAAGGTACTTAAAAAGTTGATAGCATTCTGAGCTACTTCGATTGGCTTCGTATTTAATTCTTGTTTTACTATCAAAATATTCTATTTGGCTGCTTTCGGAGCACTGTCATGATTTGCAATATAATCTAAATATGGTCAAAACTTGTTAGCTTATAGAATACTATGATCCCAAATGATATGTTTGGCCCCTTGCAAGGCCATTTGGTCAACCACCTGCTTTGTTAACTTGGTATTCTGATTCGTTAGTTCTTGACATTTTTACTCTACTTCCTTCTTCTCTTGTTCTCTTTTCAAAGTTGTCTCTTCTAGAATATTCTTCTGCTACTTTAACTCTATGCGTTATACATCTTTCAGGTTTACCTAAGACATTGCTTTAGAAAGAGAGGTTGCATCTATTTCTACAGAAGGAATAGTAAATTGATTTTCAACTTCTTCACATTTTTCCTGTAATTCTTTTTCTCTTGCTGCCAGCTTAGTTTTTAGGTCCTTCTCATTTTCTATCAGAAGCTTAGCATCCCTTTCCCAATAATTTTCTTTTCCTTCGATATTTAACAAATTGGATTTACAATCAATAAATTCAGTGTTTAATGTTTCCTTCTCCTTCTCAAACTTTGTCAATTAAGAGGTCTGAATAAGCTGAGTGGAAGCAATTTTCAATTTCTTTTTTAGCACCTGAACTTCTTTCTCTTTTTCATCAAACAACTTTTGAGCCAGTTCTCCTTTGTCTTATTGCCCATCAACCTTCAATAATTCCTCCTGCAACTTTTTTATTTTGATTCAAAGGGCCTTGTTCTCAACCTTTTCTATCCGTAGGAGGTCTTGAGCTTTCTTTTTACTCGACTCCATTTTAGACACCTGTAATGTATATTTAAGCAATCTTGTAAATATGATATCACCTTTTTCTCTATGAAAGTGTATCAAATCAGTTGTCTGGATATTCTCTAAGTTCACAATCACCTTGGATACCTTATTACCAATAGTCATGGACAAAATCGGGGTATCTTTGGCATGATCCCTTCCAGTTTTTAAAGTTACATCTGGATTTGGCAATTGTCTCACTTCCTCGTATAATTTTACTATTTCATCAAAGGTTTTATCAACCACTTCCCTATAGGTATTCAACTAGTCCTCTTTTAATGTATACATATTAGGGGTTACTCCATAAAATACATATTCTTGAAGCTCCATACCAGTTACTTTGGATTTTTCTTGCTTATGTTTACCTTTCACACTGCTTTTCTTCACTTATACGATTTGTAGCTCTTGTCCAATTTTCTGCTTCTTCGGTGTACTAGCAATGTCTGCTTCTTCAGTGTCCATGAAACCGAGATGTTATCTCTTATTTGAATTTCCTGAAAAACTTATTAATGATGAAATATTACCAGCAACTATAACTATGTTAGAAAGATCCATTGGGGGGGAATTATTTCCAAGTATGGACGAGACAAAAAAAAATTCCATCCTGATCTTATCTGGATTTTTGTTAGGATAATATTCCGAATTTTCTACCTCTGTGAGTGCAGCTAATTCAGTATGTTCAAAAGGATTATTATTGTTTTCCTATCTTATTTTACAGATTACCTGGTGTGTATCATAGTTGATAGAATATACCAAAGAAAACCCAATGCTTTTGAACATATTATTAATTATTGGTAGAGAAGATCTACTTTTGACAGCATATGGCCCTTCCTCTAAGGGAAATTTAATATCTAGACTCTTCTTGAAGTTTAAGATGTGTTCTTCCTCAACTTTAATCCTTTGTCTAAAAAATTCCAAAGAAAATATTCTAGTTGTAAAAAGGGATGGAAGAATATAAGGGTGGTGCACAAATCCATATAACCTTATAATTGTTTCAGATTCTGAACGGAACCAATATCCTATCCTTTTACTAGGGGAAAGTTGCAATGTTTTCTTCATCTCTGGAAATACCTTGGGAAATATTTCCTGAAAGAAAATGTAGTATATTTCTGCCATCAAATAATTCATAAACTTGCAATAATTCTGGGTCATTTCATCAGTGATTACTAACTTAGGAAACTGTAGGTTATCTTCATTATGTGATAAGAACATATTCAACAAAAAGGACTAGAATCTGAAAACTTTGGTACTGTGGAAGTTGAGTAACTGAGAACGAATGTTCTCATCTAGGAACTCATCAAACGTAAGGAAACAAGAGTAGAAAGAATGACCTGGAAGTTTAGACTCAATTAGGAAGGTACTTAAGAAACCCAGTCGTGTATAACTTTATCCAGTCAACCTCACGATCAGGATTTTAACATGAATTCAAAAAGTATTCCTTACTCTCGGCTATAGACTCTTGGAAGAAACGTATGATGTTTTATTTTTTGTACACCTGGGATAAATGAACAAAATCATCTGAGGAAGATAGGTTTTTGTGGATAACAGAGGAACGAGTAGGGAAAAGGATCCTAGACTTAGGTTTATTCGCGATGACTTTTTCAACAGCGAAATAATTATTCGCACACCACTCAAAAACTTCAGGGGAATTGGTGGTTTGTTCAACACAGAAAAATAAAAGAAATACTTGAAAAGACCATGGGGGTCATTACCCTGGTCCTTAATAATTTTCAATTTATTTTTATCCATTTCAATTGTTTAATTCATTAAAATGGTATTAGAAACTTAAACATTTTTTTTTCAAATATTTTCTCATCCTTCTGATAGGAAACCCCTAACTCTTCACTATCGGCCACTTCTACCACTGCTATTTCATTCATTTTTATAAGTACTTGGAAAGTTTCAGGATTCCTACCTTGTTAATTAGCACAACATTCTCACTCATCCACATTGGCACTTTGCGCATATTCAAGGTTATCATTAATTTCATATGCTTAGGAAAAACAAAGTCTCTACACTCGACGTAGATGTTTTTATATTTTCTTATGTTTCATAACCATTGCGCATCTCCCATAATCTATATCGTATATTTTTTTCTTTGAAATCTAATCCGTTCGTGTGCAAGATCTCAATACCAAGACTCAACATTATCACCCTGCACAACTTGATTCAGAAGAATCAATATCAACCATTGATATGTAATCTAGCTTCATCAAAACTATCAAACTATGAAAAGATTTAACATTCCATTAATAATTTCAAACCTGATCAATATAGCAACTTCTATTTGTAAAATGCACCTTATCCATCGATCAAAACCCAACTACTATTACAACCGTTGATCAACGTGGCCCTCCCAATTTCCATGGATTTCAATTTGGAATTTGTCCATGCTAGTTCAATCTACGGAATTGTTTTCAGCCGGAGATCTATCTCTACTAACATCTCGTCTATACGATATTTCCACCAGCTAACCAATTCTGCAAATTCAAAAACTTGGTATTTCCTTGCATCTATGATATGCAGAATTCCTTTCCACCACTGATCTACAACCTCTTTAATTTGAGCTGTTGATATTTGACACCTTTTACCTCCATTCTGCTAATGAGAACTTTCAATTTCTCCCCCATGTTTCAAACAATAGAACAATCCACCACCGTATATCAAATCTCTTTCTTCATCCTATGACCCATGATGAAAGATCATGCTAACCCATTAATCTAAAGGGTGTTTCCACAAAATTTTCCAATATGATCATTTCCAAAACCTTCAATTAAACAATCCACAATTTCAAATATTGTTCTAACAGAAACATTACACAATGTTAATGGTATAACACCCCCTACTACAGTAAAGAATCTAATAAGTGATATAGAAAAGACAGGAAGGAACTCTTCCCTATTCTCTTTTGAAAAACTTGTAATCCAAAACAACTATGTATCATCCTAAATTGATGAGCCCATATTCTTATGTTAATTCAACTAAGAATTCTAGCGATCCAAAGGATGATTTGAATGTCACCTAACCCGTCTCTACTAGAATATACAAAAATTTTCATGAGTTGAGAGAAAAATTGTCTAAGTACACACTTATGGATGTCCAATTTTTGGAGGGTAACGATGATTTCTTTCTTTCCGTGAATTTGCAAAGTAAATATCAAACTCCTTACAACCTCTCTCCATATGGGGCTTGGTCATCTTCTCTACATGTTCCCGATGTTGGGACAGACTTCTCCTTTTGTGGTAATCGGTTCATGATTGTGAAGACTAATATTGATGATGAAAATATTGGGTTGTTTATTTTTTCACATGTACTTGTTCCTCCAAAACAATCAGTAGAACTTATGTCATTTTGCAGTCCTATCTATAATCTCTTTGATTATTTGAATATTGTCAAATACAAGCATAGAATTTTACTGTATACTATGTTTATGAATGATTATCTTTATAGAAAATTTAATAGGAAGAACCTATTATATATAAATGGTTTTCCATGAACTCATGGGATTATTACAGGGTTCATAAATAGTTCTAGGTGCTCTTTATTTTCTACAAATTGTTTATTTGATGAACACTTCAATAACTAGGTTTTCTTCAAGAAAAGGAAAGTGTCAAGATTTTTTTTTTCTACATGCAATATGTAGTCTACCTCTTGGTGATGAATTTTTAATAAACTAAAACATATATTGAACACGAATTTCTCGTCAAAGACATTTTGCATTCAAATTACCCTTAGACATTCCATTGGGGTGTAAGACAAAAAAATTTGATTAATTGTATTTGTCAATTTACAATGGGAGACATGTTAATGCATTGCATACTATTGAGGATATAGTTGTCATTGATGTCAAAAGAGTCCAGGAATGACAAAGGAATAACCAATAGACATGGTAGTAGGATGAAATCAATAAAAGACAAAAAAACCATTACGTGGATTGTCAATTGATTTCAATGGAATTCAACAATGATAAGGGAATAAGTGATGGAAAGGGAAGCAATGGAATATATGATAAATTGGAAAGAAAAACAAGAATATTCAGTGAGGGGATAAAGTCAGGAAAATTTGGATTGAGTTTATTGATTAATCCTTTGATCAATCAACATAGATCTAAGATGGAATTAGACCTAATGGATGCCAGAAATTCCGCTACATTAAAATACACGGAAGATAATAGTCAAGATAGGCAGCGAAATTGGAATGTAATCATCCCTCCATCGATAGATGATCACGATATCCAAGGAATATGAACGACTAAAAATTATTCCGTAGGGTGAAGTTGTGTGGTGTTAATTAACCTCTATGGGCATGGAATTTTCATGAAGATCGTTAATACTAGTTCAGTTCCACCATTGATGTGGGTTGATAAAAATTCATCGATGTTGAACCATTTTTCTAGGTGAAATCACATGATGGTTAAAAATAGTCTTTAGGCACAGAATGTTTATGAAGTTCATATCTAATGGTTAGAATATCTCCCATGGAATATCTACGATTAAAGAGAGATCTGCAATGTTATATCATAATCTGCATTTGATCATAGATCGACGTTATGAAGTGAACCCACAAATAAATCGATGGCCCAACTCATTCAATAGAAATAGCGGAAGCTGACTTTGAGAATATCAAAGGTGGCGAATGATTTCCACACAAGAAAAGTGAATATTCACAAATCCACATTTGATTCTAGATCGACAGTCGGGAAAGAATCTGCAAGTGATCGATGATGCGAAAGAAAAACTTGCGGAAAGGGAACTGTGGAGGTTACGTTTGAGATTTTATGAACCCGCAATTTGGAAGATCAATGTTTAGGAAATTATCTGCAAGATATCAACAATGCAGAATAAAAATTTTGGAAGTATTGTTTGATATTTTATGAACCCGCAATTCGCAACACACAATCCAGAAGGTCAATGTCCAGGAGAGACACCACAAAAGATCGATGGCATGGAAGAAAGATTGTGGAAAGGAAATTATGGAAGAATTTTTAATAAATTTAGAAAACCCAAAATATGAAATCCGCATCAAATCTAAATATCAAGGGCCAAGGAAGAACCCACAAAGAAATCAATGATGCAGAAAGTATCTTGCGAAAAGGAGGTGCAGAAAAAAAATTGTGGAAGGACCTCTTGAGAAAAATCAGAATTTCCATCCGTAATAAGCAATCCGCATCTGATCTCAAATGAATGGTAAAATAAGAGTCTGAAATACATCAATGGTGTGAAAAGTACCTTGTGTAAAAGAAGTTGCAGAAGGACTTGTTGAGAAAAGTCAAAACACGCGTCCGCAATCCATAATCTACAATCTAATCTTAGATCAATGGAGGGGAAAGAGTTTGTAAGGGATAAAAGGCTCAGGATGGTTACGGAAAGGATCTGTTGTGGAAAGGAAAATTGAAAAATGATTTTTGTTGCATA